>VUQI01061645.1:0-12089 GCA_015106735.1 Paratilapia polleni
AGGAGGAGGAGGAGCAGGAGGAAGAAGAAGAGGAGGAGCAGGAGGAGGAGGAGGAAGAGGAGGAGAAGCAGGAGGAGGAGGAGGAGGAAGAGGAAGAGGAGGAGAAGCAGGAGGAGGAGGAGCAGGAAGAGGAAGAGGAGCAGGAGCAAGAAGAAGAGGAGGAGGAGCAGCAGAAGGAGCAGCAGAAGGAGCAGAAGGAGCAGGAGCAAGAGGAGGAAGAGGAGGAAGAAGAGGAGGAGCAGGAAGAGGAAGAGGAGCAAGAAGAAGAGGAGGAGGAGCAGCAGAAGGAGCAGGAGCAGGAGGAAGAGGAGGAGGAAGAGGAGGAAGAGGAAGAGGAGGAGGAGTAAGAAGAAGAGGAGGAGGAGCAGGAGGAAGAGGAAGAAGAAGAGCAGGAGGAGGAGGAGGAGGAAGAAGAGGAGGAAAAGCAGGAGGAGGAGCAGTCGCAGTAGGAGGAGCGGGAGCAGGAGCAGGAGGAGGAGGAGCAGGAGCAGGAGGAGGAGGAGCAGTCGCCAAACCTTTGCGCAGCAGCGTGTGTGGCGCTGCAGGTCTGCTGCTGGGATGCTGTTTGGTCCTGACAGGTGCTGGGGAGGGTGTGGCCTGCGGTGAGGTGAGCAGTAATGCCGCAGCAGAGGGAGGAGTCTTTAATTCTGTTGGAGGTTTGAAGTCCACGTTGTGGTCACTCAGGACCTTCTGAGCTGCTTCACCTGAGATCACACCTGGAGCACAGAGACAGTAGGCGTTAGCCCAAAGAACACCTGGACTAGTCCTCACCTGCTGGAGGAGGGAGTACCTGTGATGATTGGGGTGGGGTCAGGAGCAGCAGGAGGTGGAGCAGGAGGTGCAACAGGGGAGGCACTCAGGGAGGCGGTGGTGCTGATGTGCTGGGTCCCTGCAGGACTGTGGAGTGTCAGCGTGACGGGGATCTGGACCGTGATGAAACCGCTGGCTGAACCTTTAGGATGAGAGCGCAGCTTCAGCTCCGCACCGCCCCCTGCAGGACGGACACAGAAACACAGCACTGCAGCACCTGCACCTGACTGACTTTAACCAGAGACAACGGACTTCATCATCAGCCTGAAGCTCGCTGTGTTCACGTCTGCAGACGTGTTGGAGCTTCAGGCTTTAACATTCAGCAGCACCTCACGAGGTTTCAAATGTGAACAGAGACATTACACCGTTAAAAAGTTTCTGTTTCGAAGCTTTTAATCTAAAGCTGAGTGATACACGGTGGGCTGAAGTGGACTGACCTCCAGGCATTAGGGGGACCAGTTGACCGTTGACCCTGAAGCCCAGAGGAGTGCCTGCAGACTGAACACATCACATGTTTGAAAGGCTGCAGATTACCTATAACCAATAATCAGTATGACTGATCAGCAGCTGATCAATAATGAATAATCAGCTGGTACCTGCAGTGTGCTGCTGGCTGCGGGGGGGCTGCAGGTCTTCTCTGGACTGGGCTGGACTGGGATAGGGATGACCTGGACTGGCAGGGGGTCAGCTTCCTCCTGCAAACCTGAACATGAGACACACACCTGATCACCTGATTCCTGATCACCTGATCACAGATATTCATCTGATCATTAAACGCAGTCGACAAGAGAGGGGGCAGTTTAACATACACGTATGAAATTTGGAGCATGCATGTAATGCCCCAAAATGTTAAAAAAAACAAAACAAAAAATCCTCCTGGAGCCACGCCCTAAACCCAACAGGAAGTCCAACATTTTGAATTTTAGAATTCTGGCGCCGCTTTGCTTTTTTTCCAGGCGCCATGCTTCATGAAACTGCAACGACTTGCACCATCAGACTGACACCATATTTGGTCAGTCTGGTCTAAAGACCTCGTCAATGGTAAATTCCACAGCTTTTGGGTTTTTGTTGATGGGCGTGTCCGTGGCACTGCGGCGGATTTCGATGTTTCACAACAACAGAAGAAGTCCTAACTCCAATGTACACTGTCCAATCTGTCCCAAACCTCTGTGTGCTAAGAGTCCAGGCTCAGAAACATCTACATGCTAAGATTCAGTGACAGTCAAAGCGCCACCTGGTGGCAACAGGAAATAAACAACACGTAATAAACATTTGCATTTTCCTGCACATGATAAACAGTGATACGACATGTTGGCGTTCTCTAACATCGAACAGTGCAAACAGGAAGGGATAAGTACGAGTCCGGGCCTGAAGACATCCACACAGCCACAAGAAACACCTCGCTGTGTGCGAGGGCCCGGTCATCGCTGCAGTCTCACCCAAATTACTGACACATTCATCTCCACACACCCATTTGTTTAGTTAACAGGAAGTGACATCACTGTGACCAGTCACCTCCCCTCCTCTAACCTTCATCCTCCTTTCTTTCTTGCAGCACTTGCTCCTCCTCTTCATCACACTCCATCTCCTGGTCAGCCCCACCTCCTGCTGGCGTCCCCACCTCCGTCATCATATTCATCAGCTCACCTGCTGGGAGGGTACACCTGTCAGACACACCTGCACAAAACAAGGTCCCGAAATCCAATTTAGTAGCTAGCAGACAGCTAGAAGCTACAGCTGCCTCTGTCAGCATCCACCTGTCAGTCAAAGAGGCCACGCCCCTAATAATGAAAGCTTTAAGCCTTCATACAATTTAAACAGGTGAGTTCTAAACAGGTGTTATGAAGGAGGAAGTTAGCTACAGAGACCAAACAGTTTTTGTATCAGGCTGTAAACATGTTTATTTCTGCTGTAAAGTTGGACATTTTAACATGGGAGTCTATGGGGACTGACTCACTGCTGGAGCCTCTGGTGGACGTCAGAGGAACTGCAGGTTTGGAGCTTCAGTCTACAAACAGCACGAAAACTGAAAACTGCGGGGATTGAGTTCACTGGTTAAACCAATCAGAATCAAGATTTATTATTGTTATTGTTTTGTCACAAAATGATCCAACACACAACATCCGGTGTAAGAACAAAATATCAGGGACACTTTAATGCAGTCCAGGAAAGCAAAGATAAGAGCGCAAACAAAGTATTTCATGTTGTGGCTTCAATCTCCAAAATCAAATTAAAATGTAAATAAAGAATTACAAGTTTGATTAACCCGCTCACTGCTGCAGCTCTACACAACACAACACAGATAATTCACCTGTTTTCATTCATAAATGTGTCTGTGTGAGCATCCTGCTAGCTGTTAGCTCAGAGTTAGCAGTACTATCTTCATCAGTGTGGAGCTCCTGACACCTTTTTAGCTTCATTTTAACAACAACGGGATTTAAATTACTTAGCAGCTGATAATGAGTGTGGTTCCAAGTTGTTCTAACTGACCCAGAAGTGAATCAGAAGCAGCACAGCTTAAAAACTAATATAAACTGACTAATGAGCATGCTAAGTTTCAAAGCTTCATTAAAACACATTCAGTAACCATAGCTGCAGCTCGGCATGCTACATGCTGAAGCTCACTGCCTTTACACTAACTTTTACAGTTCTTACCAATGCTGAGATCATGAAAACAAAGCAGTACAGCTTTATTTTACTGCTCTTATCCCCCCACAGTCCCCTCAGACACTTCAGCCTGCTTAGCATTGAGCTAACAGTGCTAACAGGTTAAAAACTAGCCGAGCTGCTAACTCAGAGACTTCAATAACTCTGCATGATATCCATTTAAAAAGTGTGCCAAGCAGGCGCTTACCTTATCCGGACATTTAATGTGCAAAATAATTATATATTCCGATAAAATTCCGCCTCTGCAGCGTGTTCTTTTTTTCTAGAAATGAAGTGAATGATGTGTGTTCTTCACAGACTGGCAGCTGTTAGCGGTTAGCACTGAGCACACGTTTGGGCTGCTGTTCGGTCCAACGAGCACTACCGTATCCCTCCGCCGCTTCCATCCCGCTGCCACTTCTGTTACGGGACTACATTCAGGCGGGGCGGAGTGATACCAGTCCGTGGGGACACAGCAGCTGCTTTGATATTTGCACTAAAAGCTTAATAAATCTCTGATCCGTCAGAGCTAAGTGTTTTTACCTGTACACGGTAAATACGCGCATCTTAAGCACCAGATTATACCCGTTCGAACAGAGTTCAGCCTCATGTCTACATGCTACCCGACGTTAGTATGCTAAAATTAAGATCTCCATTATCATGCTGGTAATCACTTCAAGACTGATTTTATCTACAATCAAAGTGTTTAAACTCTGATTAAAGACATTAAAGCCAAACACGAGGCTCTGTCGTGACAGATCCTGAAGCTACTTAACTTTTAAAGCCCATAATGTTAGCAAAGTTTGGCGATTTCTAATGACAGGAGAATAAATGATTAAAACTCAGTTTACTGACATCTGTTAGAAACGCTGAGTCACCATCCGGAGCTGGATGGTGTAATGCTAACAGTTACCTGCTAACGGCTAAAGTCAGTTTAACAGGAAGCTAAATAAGGTTAGCTGCCTTCAGCTATCTCGCTGTGAAGCTAATCCAGATGTAAACCCAAACTGGACACACAGCTAACACCACAACCGTTAACTTCTTTTAAAATGTCTCAGCTAAAGGTTCTGTACTTTAAATACACTGTTACATGTAGAAACCTCGCATTTTATTTTAAATACTCGGTCCATGTTGGTTTCCTGCTAGCCATAGCTACATAACAAAGGCTAGCTGAGTTTATTAAAGTGTCATTGAAAACAAAGTAAGATCGTAAGATCATATATCATGTAAATTTGTGTAATTTATCCCAAACAGCTGTCTGAAAACATCTGCTTTCATATGTAGGTGTGTGTTTTAAACTCAGAGTAACTTAACTAACAGGGGCTAACAGGTGCTAGCTAAATAAATCTCTTGATTTAAATGCTGCCATGATGCTTGATAACTTTACCGAGACAGGTAATTTAGGTCACAGATATTAAATAAAAAACTGCAAATATTTTAATTTCTGCCACCTCTCTGTTTTATAATACATTTAAATTAATATTTCTTTGTTTATATAAATACCATGGGACATAACATTTATTACCGAGGAAAACAACCGATTTAGCAGAATATAACCCTTTAGACTAGATTAATATATTTAAGTTAAGATATTTTTTTATTAAATCTTCTCTAAAGAAGTGTTTGGTGAGATCTCCTTTAAACCTTTGTTCTTATTCCACAGCTGGTGTGCATTAACAAGTTACCATTTTTTTCCCCATCACGTCATTTTAATTAAAGCTTTAACAACATAAATACAACAATAATAATAAGCATATATAAACAATGACAGAAGCGCGTCTTCTTCATAAAAACTGTTTTATTATTATTATTATTATTGATATAAAAAAACAAATTCAACGTGATGACGCAGGCAGAGTGTGGGTGACGCGTGACGTCAGGGACCCGGAAGGAAGTTTGCAGTAGTGTTGTTGCTTCAGCAGCTCCGCTGATAAACAGACAGAAAAATCCCTCTAAGCCTCTTATCTTTGTTTATTTGTTTGTTTGTTTGTTTGTTTGTTTGTTGTCTCTGAGCGTCGCCATCATGAACGTAACGCTCGCGGTGAAGCAGTACATCTCCAAGATGATCGAAAACAGCGGGCCCGGGATGAAGGTGCTGCTCATGGACAAGGAGACGGTGAGAGACCGGGGCTGGTCCCGAGTACTCAGTACAGCATTGTTACTGCGTAACTGCTGGTGTATGTTTGGTGAAACTAACCTCTGTGTGTGTGTGTGTGTGTGTGTGTGTGTGTGTGTGTGTGTTTTCAGACCAGTATCGTGAGCGTGGTGTACACTCAGTCTGAGATCCTGCAGAAGGAGGTTTACCTGTTCGAGCGGATCGACTCTCAGAACAGAGACAGCATGAAGCACCTGAAGGCCATCTGCTTCCTGCGGCCCACTAAGGTGTGTGTGGGTGTGAGAGAGGGTGTGTGAGGTAACACCGTCTCTAACTGTGTGTTTGTGTGCTTGCTGCAGGAGAACGTGGAGCACCTGATCCAGGAGCTGAGGAGGCCGAAGTACAGCGTCTACTTCATCTGTAAGTTACCATGGTAACACCGATGGTGGATGATGTCACTCAGAGCCAGTGAGGGTGGGAGGAGGACACAGGTGGGGAGGCTGATGCAGTTTGGCAGCTGGTTTGGCACTCCTCCTCCTCCTCCTCCTCCTCAGACAGTTCAGAAGCTGCCTGAGATTCTGTCTGATTTTAGCTTTCCTGCAGAATCTCAGAGGTTGGTGATATTTATCTGAACGGTCGTGATGCACAGGGAAGAGGGCCTGCTGATAGTGAATTCTGCTGCTTTTAATGACACCAGTTTGATTAAACAGGGCGACGCTCGAATCAAACCTGAGCTGTTTCCCACCGACAGCTGTAGATTTATTAGCTGAGGATTCAGAGGTTTCTTCAGTGGAGTTTGGTTTGAAGTTTTTTTTATAAAGACCAGCAGAGACATTTTCTGTGTCCTTACTGCAGATGATCTGTTTTATCTGTGTGTGTGTGTGTTTCAGACTTCAGCAACGTGATCAGTAAGAGTGAGATCAAGGCTCTGGCTGAGGCTGATGAACAGGAAGTGGTGGCTGAGGTCCAGGTGAGTGTTGGGGCCTCCGAGGAGTTCAGGATCCAGCTGCTAGACTGGACTAAGACTCAGTTTAACAGATCCAGGCTCTTGTGTGTTAGCTGGCTCAACAAAACCTAAAATTCCAGTCAGAAACTACAGGTATCAGGACAGGGTTCTTAACTTTCTTGGTTAGCCTGGACTTCCTGCTTCAGGCTCTGATCGTGCTCACATTAAACGGAGACTTTGACCTGTCATGTGACTGTTCCAAGGCGCCATTGCTCTCCACCCATTTGACAGCTCTGTCCCATATTTTGAGTTCAGAGATCTTAAACAGGAAAGTGTGAGATGAGTGAAACTTCACTTTAGCTAAACTTCACTCTGCTAAAATACATCAAAATGACACCGATAACGTAACGACGTCAATATTCACAGTCCTGAGTCTTTTTCTTTCCTCGCCTGCTTGTTGCTGACAGAGGTCAGAGGTCAGCTAACACGTTTTAACTGTGAGGTCGACTGTTTGCTGCTTTGGGCTCTTCTGAGCCGATCGAGCTTCAGTCAGAGGAGCAGCTCATGGACGAAAAGCAGCAAAAAGTCCAGAGAGAGTCTGTTAATGATGCCAATCGATCAGCGGATGTATTGATTTTAGTTCTCTGCCTGTTTCTAAGGTAACAGCTGCACGTTCGAGAGCTTTAAACTGGATCCAGTTCAACCTGATTCAGGTCTGACGTGTGGAAACCAGATCCAGTCATTGATTTTATTGATTGAATATTCCCTCTGATTGATACCAATAAACACTCATCAGTTTATAATCCGAGTGTTAGCTGAGATTGCTGCACCAGCTGACTGCAGGTGATTTCAGGTGAAAATGCGACGCTGACAGTTTGCGCCGCTGTAATGGCTTCGTTTGATGACATCACTAACGTTCAGCTCAGCAGGTTTACACATGAAACATTTTCTCTCTAACGCGCAGTTTGGCCTGTGTGATGATGAAAACACTTCAGCATCATCAGCAGGATCACCTCACTGACCCGTGACACCGCGTTCAGAGCAAACAGGAAGTGGCGCTGTTACGCGCAGAGTCTGTGCAAAGACCGAAATCACTGCGAGGCGAGAATGCGTGTTCACGTGAACTGAAAATATTTTGACTTCGGTGCTGCGTTGGCCTCGCATCATTTCTCCAAACGTCAGCTGAGATCCTCCTGATGACAGTCGGAAATGGAGGAGGAGCTTATTGTGGCGGTTTGTGGCCAGGCGGAGCTGTTTGAGTGAACTTTATTTACATACAGAGACAAAACAAAAAGAACGGTCAGAGAAGTCGCAGGACGTCTCGGTGAGGTCTGCTCCTGTGTGTCCTCACACCTGAGTGACATCATCAAAACCAAAGCAGCAGAAGTACAGCTCACCTGTGTGTGTGTGTGTCTGCAGGAGTTCTATGGAGACTTCATCGCTGTGAATCCTCACCTGTTCTCCCTGAACCTGCAGGGCGTCGCTCGGGTAAGAACAACGAGCGTCTCAGAGCTCCACCCTGAAAACCTCCACACGCTGACATGACATCACCTGTGTGTGTGTGTGTGTGTGTGTGTTTTAGGGGCGGAGCTGGGAGCCCTCCATGTTGGCGCGCTGCACTCAGGGTCTGACCTCCGTCCTGCTCTCTCTGAAGAAATGTCCGATGATCCGCTACCAGCTGTCCTCAGACATGTCCAAACGGCTCGCGGAGAGTGTCAAGGTTTCCACGGCAACGACACTGTCATCACACATGACCTCACTGAAAAACATTTTCACTCCACCTTACAGTCAGAGGGTTATTTCAGCGATTAAAAAAAATCAAACACAAACTGGTGATACTTTTACTTTTACTCGAGTAGTACTCTGAGAAGTATTTTTACTCTGCAGTATTTTTCCTGTTTGTTGTCAGCAAATCATCACGAAGGAGTACGAGCTGTTCGACTTCAGGAAGACCGAAGTTCCTCCTCTGCTGCTGATCCTCGACCGCAGCGACGACGCCATCACGCCGCTGCTCAACCAGGTGACCAATCATAGCGCTGTGCTCTGTGACATCATCAGGGTTTAAGAGGAAACAGGCCAGCGTATGCTGGTGTTTTTTTCAGCTTCTCTTTCTCAGTCGATGTTAGAAAATTTCTCATAATTTTCATGATCTGATCCTTTTTATGTAATTACAAAATATTTTCCATAATTATTAAGTTTTAATTAGTTTAAATGTATTATTTTAATTCTAAATTTTACTTTATTAATTATGAGACAGTTTTGGAAATGATTATTTTGTAATGAGATTATGAAATGGTTTTCATAAATCATAAAATACTTAATAACTTCCTCGCCATTCTGAGCTGAAATTCATAATTATTTAAGGTTTTTATCCAATGAAATATTTTAATTAATCAATTAATTAATTAATGTTTGGAATTATTAAATTTTTTTCATTCTTATCTTTAAAGTCATTTTTGAAATAATGTAAAAAAAATTTGCATTATTTTGACATTTATTTATTTAGGAGTTGTTTTTTACTAAAATTCTGGGATGCTTTTCATAGTTTTTAAGCTTTTTATATATTTACAAAGTAATTTAGTAAAATGATTTTACATTTTTACTTTTACAGAATTTTTTGGTGATTTTTCACGTCTTCTGCAGCTCATTTATTGTTTTTACTTTATGGATTTTTACTTTTATAAAATCAGCACAAACACCCGGCTGTGTTTCCGTGTGAAACGTGTGTGTTTACGAGCTGTCGGTGTGTGTGTTGCAGTGGACGTACCAGGCGATGGTCCACGAGCTGCTCGGCCTCAATAACAACCGGATCGACCTGTCCCGAGTCCCCGGGATCAGCAAAGACCTGCGAGAGGTGGTTCTTTCGGCCGAGAATGACGAGTTCTACGCCAACGTGAGTCTGACACAGGAAACACATCTGCTCACATCTGTCATTTCAGAGAATAAAACAGTGTGGTCCGTAGGGATGGTTCATTAAATGAATCAGCTTTCATCGACTGGCTGAGTCCATTTTTGTCATTTTTATTTTGCAAATTCAGTCGTCTCGCACCCTGAGAAGTCAGCGCTGTAAATAATTGTAATTGCTGAAAAGCACCACAGGGTGGAGCCTTCTTCATCTGACTTATCAGTTCAGTCCAGTTTAAAACTGTTTGAGCAGAAACGTGTCTCAAAGGTTGTCGATCTCTTTCTCTTTTCTGCTCATTAGAACCTGTACCTGAACTTCGGAGAGATCGGCACCAACATAAAGAACCTGATGGAGGATTTCCAGAAGAAAAAACCAAAAGGACAACAGAAGCTGGAGTCCATCACAGACATGAAGGTCAGGCTCTGATCACGGCTCAGAGCGAGCTCGATAGGAGTTTAAAGATTGGACTTTTATCCAAGTAGAGACCTCTGAAATATTTAAACCTGCAGTTCCTCTATCGTCCACCAGAGGCTCCAGCAGTGAGTCAGTCCCCACAGACTCCCATGTTAAAATGTCCAAATTTACAGCAGAAATAAACATGTTTACAGCCTGATACAGAAACTCTTTGGTCTCTGTAGCTAATTTCCCCCTTCATAACACCTGTTTAGAACTCACCTGTTTAAATTGTATGAAGGCCTATTAGGGCCGTGGCCCAAATAACTCAAAATTTAGATTTTTTTTTTTTTTTTTCTGTTTCTCATTCGATTTTGTGAAATTTGGGTTTCCTGTAATTATGAGCTTTATTATGTTATTATCAGATCTCTTTATGTTGTTCCAAAATATTTTGTGGAAATTATAAGCAAATTTTTTTGTACGTCTGAGGTCAGGTTTTTCAGAAGTTTTGTAAAATTATTTTTTATATTTCATCTCATAATTTTCTCATAATTATGAGATTTTTACTGTAATTATGAGAGCCTACTGAGAAATGTTTTCTGAAATGAAATATTTTTAAATGTAATATTATTTATATAATAATATTTAATTTTATTTTTGTTACTAAACATTTTTCATAATTATCTACTTTTTCAATTTAATGAGTTTTACTGAAATTACTGCAATACTTACTAAAACTACGATATACCTTTTTTAATTAAAGTTTTTGGTAAATATTAGTAATCTTTTCATTATTATTTTTGGTTAAGTTTGAGTTAACTGAGTTGAACTGATAAGAATTTGAAAAGTATTTTTCTTTTTTTTGATATTTTAGTGTAATTATGAAAATTATTTCCATAATTCTCAGGTGTTTTTGTTTAATTAAAAGATCTTTTTAAAATTAATGCTTTTGGAGGATGGTTAAGTAATTTTAAGAAAGAATTTTTTGTTTACATGAAAGATTTTGTAATTTTGAGATATTTTGTTATATTTCTAAGATTTTTTGCTGTAATTATGGGAGGCATTTCATAACAATTTCATCTTTTTTATTTATAAAATGTTTTTTAGAATTTTTTTTCTTTTTAGTTTCTGTTTTGTTTGTAATTATGAGAAACGTCGTAATGAGTACTGGTCAGTCCAGCTCTTTATGTCCTCTGTCGCCCCCTGCAGGCATTTGTGGATAACTACCCGCAGTTTAAGAAGATGTCGGGCACCGTTTCCAAACACGTGACGGTGGTGGGCGAGCTGTCCCGGCTGGTGTCGGAGCGGCAGCTGATGGAGGTGTCGGAGCTGGAGCAGGAGCTGGCCTGTCAGAACGATTACTCCAACGCTCAGCAGGTAATCGCCATGTTTTCCTTCCTCCTCAGCTGCACTTTTTTTATTTGGAACATGTCACAGATGAAGATCATTCTGAATTTACTGGATTTAATGTCTTGACTTCCTTCCTTCCTTTCCTGCTTGTTTGGACGAGCCATGAAGGCGCCATAACGCAGTGTTTTCTTTCAGAATGTCCGGCGGCTGCTGCAGAATCCTCAGGTGTCTGAGCTGGACGCTGTCCGTCTCGTCATGCTGTACGCTCTGAGGTACGAGCGTCACAGCAGCAGCATCCTCCCGTCTCTGATGGATGAGCTGAGCAGGAGAGGAGTGTCCGAACGCCACCGCAGGGTAATGATGTCATCACAGCCCTTAGCTCTGATTGGACAGTCACACATTTAATTATACATTTAATTACACATACACATTTAATTTTGTCTGATCATTTCTTAGTAACTTTTGAATTTACAATAATGGATTACACTGCAGTGGGGAATAAATTTTATTACAGTAGATGTCTTTCTGAAAGTGCTGTAACTAAGTTTAAGGATGTAATTCCTCCACTTTTATCCTCTTCAATGCCATGTGCCAACACAATGCAGAGCAGCTACCTAAACTTCTCTCCCACAGAGGTCGATCATTTTGTTAATAGTCTTACATCAGTTCTGCGTATGACGCTGGATACTGTGGCTCCTCTGAAAAAGAGAGCTTCAAATCAAAAGAGCTTGACCCCGTGGTATAATTCAGAAGTGCGTGCCTTAAAGCAGATAACTCGTAAGCTGGAGAAGAAATGGCGTCGCACTCATTTAGAAGGCGCTCGTCTGGCCTGGAAAAATAGTTTGTTGCTGTATAAGAAAGCCCTTCGTAAAGGTAGGACATCTTACTATTCCTCACTGATCGAAGAAAACAAGAACAACCCCAGGTTTCTTTTCAGCACTGTA
>VUQI01061646.1:0-15937 GCA_015106735.1 Paratilapia polleni
AAAGAGCAGTAAACCAATCAACTGTGTCAAGATTCTTTGTCTGCATGAAGCCTTGAGGGAACACAAGGATTGCATTCTAACCGATGCACACTCCGCGATTATAACCAAGTGTAGCCGGCGTGTTAGGGTACAGCCTCCACATCAAATTGGTCCTTTGAGCCGCATGCAATAATTATGGAGTGGAGATGGATTATGTTCCCCCAAGTGAAGATTCACGCCCACACAGGCAGGTCCACTGACCAGGATGGATGGATGATTATGAAGGATACACCATGCCCCAGACTGTGAGCTGTCATAAAGATGGCATTGCTGCAAGGGAGGAGACAGAATGCAGTGAGCAAAGGGAGAGATTCGCCGAGATGACACCCCTCACCCAGTGTTCGGTGCAACATACTCATCTTTCAGCTGAGCGGACAGAGGTGTCTCCAACAGTACCAGTGAATGCAAGCACCCCAAGGCCATATCATCAGTCACTTGAAGTTGTGGATGTGTTACAGCAGCTACAGGAAGACAATAGGAGGTTGCAACTGACAGAAGTGGCATTGCACAGCCACCTCCCAGCTTGTATACTGCACAGTGGCAAAATATGCATGATGGTAATCACCAAGCTAAGGAAGAGGCTTCCCGGTTGCTGCCACCACCCCGTTGCAGCCTGGTCCCCCACAACAGGCCAGTGAGCAGCACAGCCACCCGGCAACATGTGATAGAGACATGCCAGATGGTGACTGGCCACCGCCTCCCCCACCAGTAGCCCTTCTCAGTGACATCCCTGAGCCCATTCGTGTACAACCCATACCTGCAGTGCAGCCTTCTGGTCTGGTTGAAGAGCTTAGTGAACACCTTCAATGGTTAGACACTCATCAATATGATGGTGTACCTCAGCCAGTTACACCTTCCCAATATTTACAAAGCAGGCTCAGCGCGGATGCTAATTCCTTTCTCCCACAACGGAGGGTTGGCTTATCAGAGCCACCACTAAGTAGCAAAGAGAAGATATACAGGGGACCAGCTCTATCAATTCCAGAGTTCACACAGGATGATCCAAGAGAGTTTGCTAGACTTGAGGCTTGCACTGGAAAACATTCTTCCCTCTGATGCCACAGAGAGGTTTAAGTACCAAGTGCTCTGCGATCATCTCAAGTTCGAAGAGGCCCTTCTAATTGCTGACTCGTACAGTAACTCTCTGTGTCCTTACTCCGACACCATGGCTTCTCTGATCCGGCATTACAGTCAGCCGCACCAGCTGTCACTTCAGTGGATCGCAGAATTGATGGAGGAGCCCAGCAATCGTCAAGGTGATACGATGGGGTTTAGGAAGTTTGCTCTAAGGGTCCGAGCTCTCATTGGCATGTTGGAGTAGCTGGGTGAACATGGTCGCATAGAGTTGCAATGCGGGTCCCATGTAGTCTCCGCGCCACATTCCGCCATTATCTCTATCCTCGGAGGGATGGAGTACCATCATTGATGGACTTTGGCGAGTGGCTGGAGTATGAACTGGTTATCCAAGAGGGTGGAGACAGTCTTGATAAGATGAAGAATGTTCAAAGAGAGAGAGCCAAGCTGAAGAAAGAATGGGAAAGGGATAAGAGGGCTGCTAAAAGGACTATGACTGTACTGCATGGTGTTGCACATGATGCAGCCCCTCAGACATACTCAGCTGACCCTTCAAACCCTCAGGAACTTGCTGAGAAGCCCAGAGCGCATTGCCCCTACTGTAGCAACACACAACATTTCCTGGATCAATGTGTAAACTTCCGACAGCTGACCACAGAGCAGAGTGAGTGGGTGAAGGCCAACAACCGATGCTGGCGATGTGGACAGAACAACCAGGCCGCCCAGTGCCGGTTGAAAATCTTGTGTAAGACATGCCAGAGGAAGCACCTTGAGGCCCTGCATGTGGTGAATCTCCATGCTGCTAAGACCACGAACACATCATCATATGCCACTGGTGCAGATGTGAAGTTAGCAAGAGACGTCCTGTACTTGGATCAGCATGCAAGTAACATGCCCACACTCATCGCACTGCCTGAGGCAGTAGTTCCCAGCCTGCATGGTATAGAGAAGCGTCTCAGCAGAGATCCAGGGAAGGCAGAGGCTTACCAAGCTGAGCTAGAAAAGGCAGGCTATTCCACCAGAGTGGGTCAGGAGGAGGTTAGGACCTCCAAGGAGTCTTGGTTCATTCCTCACCATATAGTGACTCATAACAAAAAAAATTGAGCTGTGCTTAACTGTTCCTTCACATACAAGGACCAAAATCTGAATGAGCTGCTACTGCCAGGCTCAAACCTCAGTGCGTCTCTCCTGGGTGTCCTACTGAGATTCAGGCAACATTCTGTTGCTGTCAGCAGTGATATAAGGGGAATGTTCCACCAGGTGCGATTCCTGCCTGAAGACCGGCCACTATTGCGCTTTCTCTGGTGTGGCATGAAAAGAGACTCCCAACCCACAGTGTACGAATGGCAGGTCCTCCCCTTTGGCACCACATGTTGTGCCATAAATGTTCTCCATAGGCACGTGCACGACCACAGCCATCAGGGAGATGAGGTTTGTGAGTCCATCGAGAAGCACTTCTATGATATAACTGGCTGCAGAGCCTCTCTTCACTAGACAAGGCCAAAGATGTCATCAACAAGCTGAGGGAACTATTAATGCAGGGAGGCTTTTAGCTCTGACAGTGGGCAAGCAATACACCACCTGCAATTAGCCACCTGCCTAAGGAGGTCAGGTCAGAAAGCTGTGAACAGTGGCTGAATCACACAGACATGGACCCACAGGAACCTGCCCTAGGGTTGCGCTGGTCATGCCACTCAGATACGCTGCGACAGCTGGATTGCTCACCTCCCACAATGAGAAACATTTACAAAGTATTGGCTAGTCAATATGACCCAGTAGGGTTTCTCACGCCATTTAGTACGAGGGCCAAGGTTCTTGTTCAACGATTATGGGACAAGAAGCGAGAGTGGGATGACCCCCTGTTGCCCAGTGGTCTGCTCACAGCATGCCTTGCCTGGGACGATGAGCTGAAACATCTGGATGAAATTAGACTGCCTCGCTGCTATGTGAGTATGGCCCTGGACCATACTGCCAGTAAACGAGAGGTGCATGTCTTCTGCGATGCATCCCAGCATGCATATGGTAGTGTGGGATATCTGCACACAGAAGGACCAGAGGAACATATAGAGGTGGCCTTTCTTACAGCTTGGTCCCGAGTGTCTCCCAAGCGCCAGCTTCCAATGTCACGTCTTGATTTGTGTGCTGCCCTCACCGGTGCTCAACTGGCAAACCTGCTAACCTGCAAACTCACATTAGAGGTGTCCAGAGTGGTCATGTGGACTGACTCCACAACAGCCCTGACCTGGATTCAGTCGGACTGCTGCAGGTTCAAGGTGTCTGTGGGAACCCGTATCGAGGAAATTCAGGAGTTGACTGATAGCCAGGCCTGGCGCTATGTGGAGACATCAGAGAACCCAGCAGATGACCTCACCCGAGGAAAGGCACTGCCGGATCTTATCACTGGTGATAGCCGTTGGTTCCATGGACCTGCATTCCTGTGGCTGTCACCAGACCAATGGCCGGTCTATTCTATTACACAGAGTATTGACGTCATGGAGGAGCAAAGAAGGTCCGCATCCTGCCAAGTTACAACAGTAACTACCCCTAAATATACCCTACCTGATGCTCAGCAATTTAGCAGCTTCAGTGAACTAGTGAAGGTAACTGCAAGGTACCTTCACGGGACGACGCTGAAGAGACCCCACAGCAGAGGAATTCCAGAAAGCAGAACTCAGCACTTTGCAGTCTGCTCAAAGAGACAGCTTTCTTGACGAGATTCAGCGCTTAGCACCTGGGAAACCAGTCCCTTCATCTAGTCGCTTAATCACCTTGGACCCACAATATGATGAGTTACTTCAGCTGATACGGGTGGGTGGTCGCCTCCAGCGCTGTCAAGCTCTGGAAGATGATGTGATTCACATCACACTAAGCTGACATCTATTGGATAGCTCATGCTGTTGCATTTTGATTGTAATGATTGAATTATTGATAGCAATCCCGTGTTATTTCTATCTTTCCAGAACCACACACATACGCAAATATTCTCACTCTGCTGCATTAAAGAGCAGTAAACCAATCAACTGTGTCAAGATTCTTTGTCTGCATGAAGCCTTGAGGGAACACAAGGATTGCATTCTAACCGATGCACACTCCGCGATTATAACTGAGTGTAACCAGCGTGTTAGGGTACAGCCTCCACATCAATCACACACATTAAAAGTCAACAAATATTGATCATAGTGTTGCACAATGAAGTAAGAACCACTCAAAACATTAAAGGCAAAAAGGCTTAAAGTACATCGAAAAGAAAGTTACAAAATATATAATACATTAGAAAAGTGATGCAAAAAAGAAGACACTTTAATCCAGCAGCTTCATGTATATTTAGAAGTTGTTAAAGATAATTGTATGTACTGTTTCAGTCTTAACAACTATCAGGGTCTGGACTGAGAAGTGTTTTCTAAATACTACAACTGGGGAAGCCAACAGTTCACATTCAGTCCAAGAATCAAGAAAAAAAAGTCCAGCATGTGTCCCTTTTTTTTGCCCAGAGGGCTTTACACTTAATTAATTAATCATAGTTTTAGGTATATTAATTAACATAATTAATAAATCAAATCTACACTCTATGCAATTTCCCCAAATTAAACATATAAAGCAGAGCTTAACAATAAAGCCTTTGACCAATTACAATCATCATAAGTGAACAGAAATCAAGCTGGCCTGTCAGGCATCATTTCCTGTTTGTTTTCTGTCATTGTGTTTTCTTGTGTCATTCTTTCATATTACTCTGCCCTTTTTCCTGATTGCCTTTTCAGTTTCATTTTAACTGATTAGCCTGAGTTGACAAGAGATTTCCAAATCCTTCTTATTTATTCATTTCGTCCTTTGCATACAAACTATAGCACTTTATCAGAGGGATTTTCTATACTTCTGATTACAGTGATGATTAATACTTGTTTCATGTTTGTCTATTACGCTGACTTGAGGAACTTTATTGTGCTGTAGGATTGTGGATGTGGATTCTCTGTGTTTTCAGTGTGATACGGTGCATTAGAATAGGCCCACTGCAAGTGAATTAAGTACTCCTGACAGACTGTTTTTGGTTATTTACTGGGTATGAAACACTATGCAGAACCTCCTTATTACTCTTTCTTCTGTTGTGTTTGGGCCTAATTCCTACCAGAACAAACACCATGCGTCAAACTTTTTTAATGAATCCAAGTTTCTGCAGATCTTGTTTTTGAAGCTTCAAAGAAAAAAAAAATGTGCATGGCTATCTTTGTTTGAGATTTACACTTAAAACTTGAAGCCTTCTTCTAACTTTGAGGTGCTCTCGCTTCATAACTTTGCCCATAAGCAGGTTTATTTTCTGCAGTTATATTTTACAGTTATATACTGGTTGTAAATATCTATGGACATAATCTTTACAGGAATTTTGTTCTTTCATCTTCTTTCAGAAAACTTTCAGGTAGCTAAAACAAATGACTTCAGTCACTTGCTCATATTCATTGGTTGAGTGGTTCTCGAAAAAGACGCAAGCCACTTTTTGAAGGGACACCAGATTAATCAGTGGAGTACCCTCTGCATGAATATGTGTGTGCATGTCTTTCTGTTCTGTACAAACATTCATCTGATCCACTTCACCCTAGGCTATTGCTGTGTGCAGTGTTGAGTCTGAAGTTTGGATGAGGGGGCCCTCGTTTTTGGGCTAAAAGTTGTTGCTGCTTGTGAAAAGGCTTTACTCCACAGCTATGCATCAAAAATGTGTGTATTTATGTGTGTAGATTTCATTCACTGACATTCTAAAGTCAAACTCACAAGCGACTAATAAAAGTCGAGGTTCTGCTTGATTATTCAGCATTAGCGGTGCACATTCAGGCAGTTTAGCAACACACATGCACTCAAATATTTGTGCACACTGTTTAGTGAAGGTATTCCTTTTAAAATATGTGATGTTGTGTATGTGTTAACTGTGCTTCTCAAGCTAACTTCAGCCATTATAGTGACACACAGAGCAAGCTACACCAATTACCATTAAATATAAGGTCATGCACATAAACCCATTTAAGATATTGCCAAATACTAAATGCCTGACTGACTGCAGTTCTAGACCAGTGTTGTTGAACCACTACAGCAAAATGTTGACAACCAGCTGTGTATTTTGCCTTTTCCTCCTGCTGTGAATAACTTCAATTACTGAGTCAGGCTGCAAGCTGCTCAATCGAAAGAGGCATGTTTGAAATGGGAATGCACCGTCGTGGTTATAAAAGAGAAAGAAGGCTTGAAACATGCAGTTCCTGCAGTAGCAACTCATTTTTGGTGGGGAACATGAAAGAGCAGTGTTTGTAACTGCCTCATTATCACCACTGAGATGCCCTTGATCTGCTCAGAGGCAACTTCCCAGTGTGTTATCAAGTGTGAGTAAGCTATTCCTGCAAGAGAAACAATAAAGTATGCAAAAAAAAAACAACAACAAAAAAAAAAAAAACACTACAGATTACCCCTGTCAGTACAGTAATTTCCTATCAGGAAAAGGTCAAAACATTGATACCAAGAGTTCTGGAGAAGAAAAACATCGTGATGAATTATATCATCACTAAAATTAGCATTTCTTTCTGACACTGATACTTAAATCTATCAAAATTAATATTACTTACACTAAAATGAAAAAAAAAAATTCAAAATGATTTTACAAAACACATTTTTAAGAATACAGTACATTTTTCATCTGTGCAAACAAATTTTTTTCTGACCCAGTACTGACTTCAGATGATAAGCAAAATATGTCATTTTTAATAGGCAACACAGTTATCAATATTCATACATGCTTTCAGATTTCTATCAGAAAAATGGGGAGCCCATCCAGGACATGCTTCTTGATTTCACATTTAGTGTCAGTATAAAAAACAAAGCACAGAGTGTCCTGGGCTGTCAAGCTCCCAGTGAAAGTGATGCTGTTGAAAAATTCAACCACTATGATTATGGTGTAACGTATGTTTTTGCTGCAATATGTCCAACTTGCTGATGTTATTATGACAGAAAGAGGCTTCACACTGAGGTCATGTTCATGCAGGGATCACACTGAATATTCTGCAGTTTGATGAATTGACCTGGCATCATTAGCATACTGAGTGCACAAGAACATACATTTCAGGACATTTACACTGAGGACTTAAGATGGACATGTGAGCATAAAAATATATTTTTTTCCCCAAACAGATGCTCCTCTAATGCTGCAAATTCCACAAAGCAAATATTTAACACATTATGTCAAAGGTGATGTACTCAGTGATAATCAGTACTATTATGTAACTCTACCAACTAGACAAAAAAAAATACAGACAAAATAATTTACAGTATAATGAAAGTACAACTGAAACCGTGTCACCTAGCTGTGTATTTTAAATACACATGAAGGAGATATTAAACACTAAACATCTAAATTGTGTCTTTCATAATTAATCAACATTCTCTTGGATTCACAGGTGATCATAAAAAAAGAGAGAAAGTCTGTCCTTCTGAAAATAACCAAACGGAAAACAATAAATAGAATTATTTTCCATTAAAATGTCTTTTGAAAAAAAAAAAGAGGTCTGCACATTTCACACGTCTAACTAAAAGATGTCCTTGAAGACCCCACCTGGAATGTGAGACTACACCATCTGATCTGATATGCGTGACACGTTGTCCACGTTGTGAACTTGAGTGGACAGGGATTTTCGACTGTCTGTGCTTGTTCTGGTCCTTATTCTTCTTGTCTGATTTTCCCGCTGGTCACAACAGCGACAAGAGAAGGCTGATTTGAACTCCTCACGGAACTTCCCTTAAGAAAACAACAACAACGACAACAATAACAAAATACCCTGATGAAATCCACTTTCTGTTTAAACCTTCCACACACTTTGCATCAAAAAATAACTTTTGCTTTAATTTAAAGGACACCACATCAACTCATTCTATGAGGAATTATTCAGAGCTATTTATTACATGAAATATATGTTTCACTGCTTTCTCAGTACATGGTGAATAACAGACACCATTATGACTATAATAGCATCCTAAATCTGTGGATTCATGTAAGAAATGTTTGTGATAGATTTAACCTTAGCTTAGATTGGTTTCTGAACGGGATGTTACAAAGCAGAGGAATACAAAGCAGTGAATTGTGTTGTTGGTGCCTATTTGTTCACTAGAGGGCAGTAATGAGTCTAAGAGGAAAGTCAAAAGCTTACCGCTGAGGAAATTGTAGATGATGGGATTTGCAGCACTGTTGGCATATATGAGCCAATGTGAGAACGTGAACCATGCGTACACTGTCTCTCTGTCGTTTGTGTTCTTGAACGTCCCAAAGACTCTGGAGGTAAAATATGACATGGTATCAGTTAATTCATTCTTTTTTTTTCATGCATTTTATCAAAAACCTGGCAGAATAGAAAAAAAAAAGCAAAATATGAGCCCTGCTTTATAGCAACCTCTATTGTTGATCCAAGACACAGCAGAGCTTCCTCATGAGATTATTACCTTTTCATGACATTGAGCACACTGATTGGCAGGTAGCACAGGGCGAAAACAAAGAGCACCACCATCAGCATGCGAGCGGTCTTCCGTCGGGCTCTGACTTGTTTGATCTCTGCACAAACTGTGCTGGTTCTAACCCTCACTGACTCCCCCGGCCCTGGAGTTGGAGCTGAGCACTTGATAGACTTCCACTTCCTCTGCATCACTGATGTACTTCCAGGAATCTGTTCATTGAATGGATACATACAGTGCTTAACAAATTTATTAGACCACCACCCAATGTGAAGTTTATACCACAACTGCCTTAAATTAACAGTATTGGTAATTACCAAAATCATTTTTTACGTTTCTGTAATGGTTGATCCACCAGTATGCACAAGCTCTTTAATTAAAATGATATTTTTAATGCTAAAATATAATTATTGTTGTTATGCATGAATTTTTGAGTTTACTGTTTTACAAAAAAAGCTGAAAAAAATAGTAAAGCACATTATTATTTTTTGATTAAGATGACAAATTACAGTTATTTACTTGCATTCCTGAACAGAAAAAAATTGTTTTAGTGGTTGAATGTTATGCTTGATTAATTCCTGTCTTCTCAGAGAAGTCCAGTGCGCCGGCTCAAATTTGGGTATAAAAACGTGAATTCAGTTTGAAATTCCTCACTCCTGTTCAAAATGGTAGAACTCACTGAAAAGCAAAGAGTTTGCATTAAAGCATTTCATGATGCTGGATGGTCTTTCTCATTTTTATGACAGGTGGTCTAATATATTTGTTAAGCACTGTACATCAGACACTGAAAGTTCATTGCAACATTTATATTTATAGCAAAGCCTTAAAAAAACAAAGCAGAGGAATACACACCTGTTGACACCACAGCTTGTGACATATCTGAATATATGCCAGGACCATGAGACACAATGGTGCGAAGTACGTGACAATGAAGAAACAAGTGTGATACACCTTTGGGTAGATCTCAGCTGTTGAAAGAATAAAAGGAAACCCTTAATAATATTGTACAGAAAACATGAGTTACTGAGCACTTAAAGACTATAAATCAGATACTGTTGAGTTTCTAGGGAACAAACTGGCCCACTAACCACTTTTTCATAAGCATCTTATTATTAGCTGAACCAGCTGCTGAGTTGCACAAACGAATTGCTTTACCATTACTTTCAGTTTCTTAAGAGTGGGTAAAGATAAATGAAATTTCACTGAAAGTTAAGAAACTAATCATTAACTAATGTTTCATTCATACAGTCTCTCTCTGACCTATTTTGTTTATATACTAGGTACAATTTAAAAAAAATAAATTTAATAAAAAAGATTTGTGACACTGCTCAAAGAATAAAAACCCATAATTGAGTAAAATTTAGCCAATGTCCCCTTTAAGTTTGTCTCCTAGTTCACCTTTGGACAGTTTACCATGAGGCTGGAATTTTTAGCTATTTTTTCCTCCTAAAAGACCTGTCCAGTGCAGAGAGCAAACATCCACTTCTTTGTCAAAATGATTTGATTCTCATGTTGAGGATCATCACTGCCGATGAGAGCTGCATCTCCCGCAAAAACCTAGAGACCAAACGGCTGCGTTCAATGGAACGCTCTGCAGTGTCCAAGCCCAAAGGTGGTGCATTAAGTAAGGAGTCCAACCAGGATGTTGCTCATCACTATTTTTCTATTCACGTGACAGTACACTGTGACCTCATGCCCTGAAATCAAACAACCTGAACTGTGGTGTGGACCATTGTCCTGCCATCCTGCATCAGCACACACAATTTTTTTCCCCCATATCTTATGACTTAGCCCTCTTAGAATAAAAATCAAGTTGAATGGTTGCCATTTTGACATGCTACAGGAAATCAAGTTTGGATCGAAGACATCAAAAGCGCCAGTAGTCAGACTTCTAGAGAGCAATCTAAAAAAAAAGCAGCTGTGCTGAAATTGTTGCAGTGCTGCTGAAGGAGATGAAATTAGAGAGGAGTTTGGCCAAAGGTAAATCAGGTAAGGCTATTGATTTTTTTTATGGGCAGAGTTGCTGAACTTTGTGATCGGTCCTTGTATAGTTCCAAATTCAGAGTTATTCATGAGCTGCTAACTAACTGCCATTAAATATCATTCTTGATTTGTTCACTCATTCCTCAGCAAATTCTGTCAATTTTGTGTACTTTATGTAACAAAAAAACAATGTTCCTCTTGCCTGTCTTATTAAGAAAAAGCAATCTGTGTTTCAAAGGTATTCAATAAAGTTACCCATAATTACTGTAATGAATGTGAGGGGATGAAAAGTTTTCTCTCTTTGTAAGGTTTTACTCTTTTGATGACTTCAATCACAGAGGCACCCTGACTGAGTTCATCTGAACACCAGCAAAAGCCATCCATCCTCCTTTAGTGCTTACGACCTCTGCTCAGCTCTCAAAGATTTTATGTATAAAACACCAAATTGTATGAAACAAGAACATTTTAGTGCACAAAGTTAGTAATATTCTCATATATGTCACAAGTAGTATTCTATCTATCTATAGAAAACCCAGAAAAGCCCAACAAATGTAACTGCAGCTGTTGTTTAAATAATTTAGTGAGTCATTTAGTTTACAGTTTAAACTCTGCTTTTGGCAGCAAGGGAGAGATATTTTTTCATAATGTGTTTATTTGGTTGGGAAGAACTTTGAAAACTAACCTCCCCAATGCTCATCACACACTGTGAACAGACTGGTCTTATTTGTGAGTTCAGGCAGCAGGCTGCTGCACTCCATCACCACAGCCTGGGGGATCATGATGATGCACGACACAACCCAGATGACAACAATACTCTTGCGCGCCCTCTTGGCTGTACTCTTGAACATCAGTGGGTGACAGATAGCATACCAACGGTCTTGGGCAATGCAGCTCAGTGTTAGGACTGATACAGAAACGGAAATAGTCTGCAAAGGAAAAAAAAAGAAAAAAGCAACACCAGTTATTCTGTTTTTAACTAGACACACAAGACATCCACCATTTAGTACTCAAATCATAGATTTGTGAATGTTGATGCATGGGAGACCTCCTACGTTGGACACGCTCTAATCTGTGTGTTGCATATGAGTCCATTCACTTCAGAGCAGCGGCACAAATTTCATGTGAAAGTTCAAAACCAGTGGGTGGTCAATTCCTCTGGGAAATAAAAGCGGAGGTTCATTATTTTTAAATGGTTACCTTATGATGCCAGGCACACTAAATCACTTTTGCTGCCTAATTTGAAATGTTCATTTAAATTGTCTAAAAAAGAGTTAAGAGAAGATTACACCTTAGGCGGAATGGGGGCACATCCTCTTTGTCCTCTGACTGACAGAAAATGTATTGTGCATTGACAGGTTTATTGAGTTTGGTAGCCTTGGGATGAATTCTGGATGGTTACCGCTTAAGTATGCTGAATATGAAACATATGTAAACAATGAAACATGGAGAAACCTTGGGGGAAGGGAATCCTTGTTTGTCAGACAACAGGAACCATCTCTGACATTTAAATGCTTTGAAGTGTATCTTCTAAAATGAAATCCCCACACACAAAAAACGATTATGCCACACATTTAGGCAACATCATTTCCACCACACTGCTCATTGTAAATTGTCCTGATCATATTCCACTGGCTTGCATATTATGCTGAGAGATCATGGATGAGTTTAATCCGGATACCAGCTGCAAGTTGAAATATGGACACCTTTTCTAAAACCATACAATGTGTTGTATTTGGGTTCAGTTGCACCCTGCCATGAACCTATTGAAGGTATTATAGACCTCCGGCATACAATGTGGCACAACAGAATAGGAGTCGTAACAAAATTTTACATAAAATGAATTCCCAAAAATGGAATTGGAGTAGATCATCCTGGATTCAAAAACACAGTAGGAGATGGCCCTTAAAGCAAATACCGCAGCAGCAGTTACGGTAGAAAGCTTCAATAGTAAACAGGGTGAATGTGACCATGAAGACCTTCAAAGAGATTGCTAATTAAATGCCATGAGGTGCAATATGCTTGCTAAGCTACCACCTAACACACAAGAATTCACATTATATTATAATCCCTTTGGTTTACAGCTGCATCCTTTCTGAACATGCTGCGTACATCACATTCATACCACCACAGAGCTAAAAATTCACTTTGATATACAGTAGATGTGCATATTCAGTATAATAGGATCTATTAGGAGTATGGGAGTATAGGATCTGTGCAGGATGGTGTGGGACTTCAGTTCACTCTGTCAATACAGATCAATGTGATCAACAATATCAAATAAGATCTTCTTTTTTGCATACATATTGCCAGAGTGACGCTACAGCAGTGTTGCCTGAGGCATTAAATCACTTTGGAACAACATCAAAGGTCTAAGGCAGTGCACATCCCAGGGGATATGAAAAAGGTTTTTTTCTTTTTTTTTTTTTACCCTGATGAATACCACAAAGAAAAATGTAAGAATAATAGAAACATGGGTCTTGGCTTGTATTCATAGCCCTTTTACAAGTGAATTATTTATGATCAGGTCAAAATTTCTAATATCCTGTTTGAAAAGCAGATGTCAGAGTTCAACTCTTACCTGCAGATAAGGGACAATTTTGCAAAGAGTGTTTCCAAAGAACCACGTCTCTGTGATGTCTACCACAAGACTCGCAGGCAGGCAGATGATGGTGACCAAAACATCAGCGAGGGAAAGATTCACTATGAAGTAGTTGGTCACGGTGCGCATGTGACGGTTTTTCCACACTGCAAAACAAACTGAAAGTGATGCACAATCAAAGACGGGCCAAAGAAAGGCAAACATTCATCAGATCAATGCAGTGAATTATATTCTAGCCACCAGTGTCTTGAAAGCATGCTGCCAGTCACAGAGTTTGGATTAAAATTAAAGTGCATCCTTGTTCCAGTAGCCAAAATATTCCTAAATCAGGAAATAGATTAGATATTAAAAGGAAAGAAAAGGTGATGCATGTACAAACATTTTGCCTTATTTGTTTTTCTTTGTGCACAGCTGAAATGGGTGACATGTCAAGGTAATAAAATATGTTGCTTCTTTTTATTCCACATTAGTGCATAATGCATAGTGATAGTCAATACTGTGTATCTGGGAGACAGCTGCTGCTTCTGAAATAGTTTTTAGTATTCATTATTGTGCATGGAAATTATAACCCAGAAAATGAAAAGATATGGAAGGTTGGTGGAAAAAAAAAAAATGTCTCTGAGAAATGACAGAAATGCATTTTTCACAAAATATATATTTGCAGGAGGAAAAAACATTAGACAGCACTGCCGAAAGTAATAGTTTCAATCAAGGGATGTTATGCACACATTTGGCTAAGGTTGCCCAACTTCTTCAACAAACAGTTCAACCCAAGAAGTTTTCAAATGCAAATGAAGCATTAATGCATGCTTTTTTTTGTCATTTGATTTTTTTTCACAGATGGAAGAATAATTTCCCAAATGGATTCTGATTTATTCTATAACACAGTGAATGACGAACTCCTGCTGTAATGTTCACCTTCCCTCTTTCATGTGCTGCTATTCAAAACTTTTTGTTTCTAGCCAGGGTAATAATTGTAGTTTAGATGCTATTGCCATAGCGAATTGAGATTCACTCCATTTCCAAACATTTCCAAAATGCCATGGTTTGTGGGGGTCTCCTGGTCAGCAGAAGTGACTACTGACCAACAACAAGGTGTTGGATGTGCTAGATAAAATTCTGTTCAGAGGAGCCTCCGTCTCAAAACTTAAAGGATTTAAATGATGTGTTGCTAACATCTTGTTGCCAGATACCACAGGGCATCTTCAAAGAGATGACACACTGGCCTCTTTCCCAGCAGATATTTTCACTCGTCATAGCAGGAAAAGCACAGGTGCGCAGGTGTTACTGATAACACTAACAGTGATGAACAGAATGTACCCACTGCTGAATTTATTTATTATGCATATGCTTTTCCCACTATGAAAAAAAAAAAGGTTACAGAGGTTTGTAATTTTGCATGCCAATCAGACCTGCAAAGTGTTTGTTAGGCTCTGGTCTGCTTTAAAATTAATAAGAAACAGAATTTGCTCTGACTTCGCCTTTGCATTAGACCATAAAACTAAACATACCAAAAAGAATGATAAAGAAGGAAGTTTTCCTGCCTTAACAACTGGAAAATGGCAACCAAAACTCACTGCATACCCAAACAGCCCAGGCTGGTTTTCTGGCTCTTTAGCTTGCTCCTCAGTGCATTCAGTACTCTGTAGATTCAATTATGACTGCGGTAAGATATGTATGTGTATAAAGAGGTTTCATATATTTCTTTTTTTCCCTCAGGCCTGTATAAAGAGTGATGTGATACTGCAGACCTGCACTGGATTATATAAGGAGGATAAAAAGTCAAGACTGTGACTGAACTACACACAACATCAAAGAGAGGATACAGTCAACTTAAATTATCTTTTTGCGCATATCTGATCAGTGCTCTGAGTATGAGAAGTTGCTACAATGCTGTGAATAAATCAGAAGATGTGGAATAGAAACTTAAAAGTTGCTTAAAGAAAGAATAATATTAATGTCAACACGTGTGCTTGGTTTGACTGAATTAATTAGTGGTTGATCATTTTGCAGTGAAACACACTGCTCCAATATAAATAAACATTCTGCCTGCACTCTTTCCTACTGTATATTAACCTTTACTGTAAGCTACTGATGGAGGATGCATGTCTTTTCTGATGTGAGTAAGCTGCTTTTCTTTCTAGAACCTTCTATGTGTCTCACCTCTGAGTACCACTGCAGCAAAAGTTCCAGATTCAAACCTCAGTCAGGGCCCTTCTATGTAGAGTCTGCATGTTCTCTGAGTGATAGAAGGGAATTCCTGTAGGAACTTTGGTTTCTCCCACTGTTAAAACCATGATGGGTTATTTTCCTTCAAAGTGCCCTTGGAAAATGCACTGGCTTAGAGCTTGAGTCTCTGAGCACTACCTGTGACTGCCAACTGCTCATTATACTTGAGATATGCAAAATGCAGAGAATGAATTTCCCTACAGGGATCAGTAAAGGATATCTTAAAGCTTCCCATACAGGTACAGGGGCAAACAGGCACTGTCAAAAAATGAAACATGACATTAAATATATTCAGTCCATGGAGGATGAATGGATCTGCACTGATACGGGCAATAGCAGTATTAGCAACCAATATACGATACATACTATAAACAGTCTCTACAAAGAGCCATACAGATTTTAAAAAGAAATGACCTGCTATGACAGACAGTGAGATGTAATGTACCCATAACAAAGCTAATTATCCTGTACTGCACACCTGCTACTCATTATGGTCTGTTAAAATGTAAAAAAAAAAAAAAAAAAAAAAAAAAAAAAACA
>VUQI01061647.1:0-23018 GCA_015106735.1 Paratilapia polleni
CGATTCCCTCCCCTGTCTCTAAATATCTCTCTTTATGTGTGTCTGTCCCCAGATGAAGGCGCGGCGAGCAGAGCGGTGCTTTTGTCCTACCGGAGTGTCTCTCTCAAAAATGTGAACTGTTCCACGGATTAGCTGAGCAGAGATTTATTTAATGCATCCTCATAGAGTATTGTTGAAATCTATTTTGGGATATGGAGCTTGCCAAGCTCTAAGCCTGGTAATATATGCCTGCTACAGTTTAAGAGAGAGGGTTCACAGACCCTCTTTATGTCAGGATCATATGGATCATACAAAGTCATTGAATATGAAAATATTGAGGGCTGGTTGCACATTTATTGTTTTTGCACAGGACCCACAAAAGGGTTGTTTCCATGCCCTCCCTCCTGTCTCTTGTTTGTATGGCCTGTTTAAATATTTGATGTCCTAGAGAATGATTGTGATATTCACCAGATAAGATACTGCACATGCATATGCCATGAGAGGCCCCTATTTAAGATACCGGCTTAAGGTTTCTGAGAGGCCAACAAAGCCATGGATGGAAAAGACTGCAGTGCATTTGCATTTAAGCTGTGGATTTAGGAAGAGCTAGAGCAGAATGAATACTAATAATGTATCTAATTTAAAATGCTAAGTATTTACCTTAGAATTTATTCAACCATAAAACCTTATAAATAAAATGAAAAGACACATTTTTATTCAATATTTACAACAAATCATCTCTGTCAACTTCATGAACCATTTCCTACTCAACAAGCAACAATTCTGTCATACTAATTAAAAAAAAAAAAAATTCACTTGCAATGTAAACTGCACTGGACCACATATGGTCCAGAAAAACACCCCAAAAATCCAGAGACTACACTTCCCAGCATGCCTAGGGGGGAGTATAAGGTTTGGACCGGTTCTCCACACACTGAATGGGTAGCAATGTAACAGAGAGTGACACAAAAGAGGAAAGCCAGGGGGTGTGCAGGAGTGGGGGAGAGGGAGCCGGACAAAAGAGAAGACATGGGCTTTGCACGGAGGACATGATAAAGCCAGGAGCATTATCGTCACTGTGAAAGACGGGGGCCATACTTCAAACGGGATTTTCTCTCCATGACAGGATACTCCGCTGACGCAGAGCAAATAGCTCTCTGTAGCAGTATATACCTTCAGGGCTTCCAGGCTTCTTTGTGAATTCAACAAACTACAATGCAATGATAGGATCTCATGCAGAGAAACCAGAATGCTTGGTACAAAATTATAGATAACGTAAATACAATGGTAGCTAGGACAAAGTGAAAATTCAAGTCAAGAATTTGACAAACATTTTATTGCAGTATATTTTTATTTTATAACTGACGAAAAAGTAGTAATAAGACTAACTTGAAAGCAGTTCTGGCAACTGATGGATTACTTTAGCTGCCATAGTGGAGGCATTAAGCTTTACAAATATGACTCTTGCAAGGAAGCCGCAGGGTTCAATCAATTAGTCTGTGATTATTATTACTTCTGTTGTTATTACTAGTCCCAGCAGCCAGGCTGTTATGGTAACCCTAGATGCGGTCCATACTACTAATCCTTGCCCCTTCTCTAACCTTAACCTTTACTCTCTTAATCAACATCATATTTTAAGCAAGTGGGCAAAATATTTACATGTTATCTCTCGCAGCGTTCAGTGAGAATTTGCTTTTACTCTGGGAATTCTCAGCTGAAGTTGTTTGCATGTTCGCATGCATTGCTGTGTGTACAAGAGTGCTCATATGTGTGTGTACAGTATGTGCACGAGTGAGTGTGTGTTTGTGTGTTATTCTGTCCGGGCTCCACTGTTGGTTTTTCATCTTTTGTCTGAGTTAAAAGTCACAAGGACATTAGCGTCCCAATAAATTAGAGGAAGAAAGGCTCACATTGTAGATGGGCTGTTGTGGGTGGTGTTGTTCTGACTTTATAAAACTCTGTCTTGCACATTATGGTGTTCCTCACAAATAAGAGTTTAGGCTTGGCCTCAGAAGTTTGTTGTAAAATACAAGATATTTTGAGTTAATAAAGACAAAAATACAGTAGGAGAGCAACCACAACTAGACAAGTTTATATCCCAGACTGGTGGAAAAGCTCTTTTTTTAATTTTGTTCAATATTCAACCCATCTGTCCTCAATTCTGAAAATTACTACTGAGAAGTTTGATCCAACAGCAAATAGAAACTGGACAGCAAGATAAAGGAAAAGCACGAAAACACTGAAGCAAGCAAACATCACAGTGAGACAAAGATATTTCCTATGCAAAGCTTGCACACAATGTCATGTGTGATAGCGACGAATCCCGTCCAAGTCACACGCAGGGGGGTTGGTGGGGAGACAGAAACGAGGTCGGCTGCCTGCATCTTCCAATGATTCCCCCCTCTTAGCTTTGATTCTTCTGATCCACTATCTCGCCATATAGCAAGGGGACACAAAGCAGATTTCAGCTTTGGGCTAATCTCATTAAGAAACTCTAACCACCCCTATGAGTAGTGGGGGGAAAAAAAGCAACTCATTCTGCACTATGCCAGAGCCAAGGCTCAGGGAGGCAGGTGTAATGTTACATAATTAGCCTCTAAACGGTAAAAAGGAGATTATTGCAAATGGCCTACTAGCCAGCACATGCAGTGGACCTGGTCCCTGATGACTCGCCAGTCTAGTGAAGCTGAAAACATCCCGGGGGAATCGATGTGTGAAAAAGGAAAAACAGGTTATTTGTGCTAAGGGTGGTCAACAACCTCTGCAATTATCTTCACTTTAACAAATGAACATGGGTTTGATTAGCGTCTAAGTAACAAACAGGGAGTTTGGGGCTGTAGTAAATGCTGCAGAAATACAGCAGAAACTTCAATTGACATGTAGCTTATCTTTCCACCGTCTTTAATAAGTGGAAATATTACTTTAAAGTGCAAGAAGGGATTTCGCTGAGGCCCAAGTTTGGGCTCCTGCTGAGATATCCTGTCAACCACCAGGGGTGGATCTGCAGCTGACTCCTGCATAGAAATGGTTAACAGAAGAACTGATAGAGTCAGCTTGATCCACGAGCCCACACCTAGACACTCATAACATCAACTGGACTACCATGTCAGATTGTTGCCATATGTGGCACGGTGCACCACTCTGCCAGTGACAGTGATCGACTACTACCGTTCACCACAGCCATCCAACAAACATTACTGTCAGAGTTCAAACGCCGAACTGGCTCAAATAAAGGATTTCTGCAGCACGTTGCGGCACAATGCCCCATATTGTCCACCAAACATGCTAATTAGAAAAACAGATGATCTGAAAGTCTCCCCGGGCAGAGTCAGTTAGGACAAAGAAAGAGAGAATGGCGGCATTCCTTTGTTGCCTCTTCAGACACACTGAAGCATCGGCTTGTTGTTACATAAAGTTGTATAACAAATGAGCCTGGGCTCTTTGAACTGGCTGACCACACAAGCCTGGAAGAGTCACTAGGAGCCCCACATGTGGGAGCAATAAGAAGGCCCCGCCCTCCGCAAGACATGTGGGAGACACTGCATTCCAGAGGAGCTCATTAAAGTTAAAAAACAAATCCAACAAACACTGGCCCAGTCTCAGAGGACCATGAAAAATCTAGGACAGGCCACAGCAAATGACGCCTGCCATTACTCCGATTTATTTTTCAAATTTTTAATAATTTGATTATTTCCATTGTCTGCTCCTCGCAACACCAAAAATTCTGATAACCCTTAATTCCATTTGCTCATAATCTCTGTAACTTTAATGAATCGGTGTGAGTGACAGCTGATTTTTCAGACACATTTCAAAGACAGTGACATTTACCATGCCTTTTATAAAGTGTACAGATGTGGTTTAGTGTTTAAACCTGTCATTGAATTTGGCTTATTTATAATGCTGTTTGTTCCACCAGTCTGCCCAGTTAAGCTATGTGCTGTCTGTTTAACTTGGCTATAAACAGAGCGTTGCTGACTGTTTGAACTCCTCCTCATACATTCACATGAGCAAAGGGCGTGTATTTTTTTTGTTTGTTTTTTTACTGCTATTGTAAATTGTGACATGATATTCAGTTTGTGTACATGACTTCACAACATGAGGCCGTGCATTATGAGGATCCCAGAGTGTATTCACTTAAGATTTGATAAAAACTCAATAAAATCAAATGCCCACCGGGGAGGTAGTCTTCGCGCTGTAGCAGACATCTGGCATGATTATTTTCAGCTCTTCAGCTAATCCTCTCTAAATGTAAACTGAAGAAAAATGTGCCAAATGGCTTTAGAGCAAGACTGAATTTTGGACTTGTGGAAGATTTAAATGAGTTTTATAGAAATGTTAGAGGCATTATTGGAAAACACAGTGAGACAATTGTAATTAGTTTTCAGCCTGTCACATTTATAATCATTATCCCACTTTTTAGACATGCCAATTTTTGACTCCTGTTACCCATTGCAGCTGTGGAGAAGCCACATAACATCGAGCAGGTTTTTTTCATGTTTTGATGTGCTTTCATCTGTGTTGCTGGGCGTTAGATGTTTGATATGTAGCGCCGTGACTGGAAACGCTTGAGTCGTGTGCATGCCATTCAGAGGTGGCCCAGTAAGAGCTAATCTACTTGTCAGGGTTGACTGCCAAGCATATCAGCCCACACACTTCACAATATGACTTTATTCATACTGTAGATCTGGGACATTAACTGTCTCTGCCCACCAGAACACAACACTTACGCCCACCGCTCCCAATGAAAAGAGCCTACATTATAAGCCTGTGCAAGTGATAAAAAAACTGATCCACATCCTTTACACCTCTCATCTTCAACCCCCGTCACCTTAAGACTACAACCTGAACCTTACTGAGACACATGCCTGACTCAGATCTCCACTTAATTTGCACTACTTTGGTTTTTATGTGTGGAAGCACAGTACTTCTCTACATTTGGATGTTTCTATTCAGCAGCGTTTAGGAAAACTGCCAGCAGGATGTTTGGACAATGCTCTACTTTACAATGGATGAGTTCTTATGTAGCCACATTTGAAATAAAAAGGCTTTAGAGCCTATGGGGATTACTGCAGCTGTATCATTAGGGACTTCTCAGATGGCTACCACCATAGTGAGTACAAAAGATTCAGAAACATAAATGCTTTGTGATTAAACAAGTCAAACCCGAAATGAACATCATCTCTGCTCTGACAAATGTGGTGCTGCCTTCCAAGCAGATGCACTGGAATCATCTTAAATAAAAACACTCCATATCACATAGATGCATTTGATCAGGCTTGTAGCACATTGTAGTAAAATAAAAATGGCTGGCATGATTTATTGAGCTCAAATAATAGTGCCTCATGGGCATTTCATAAATCTGCAATAGGGCAGTGACCTCAGCCACTGACACACCATAAATCTATATCAAGAAAATTGGAACATCAAAACGCACAAAATACACCAAATATGTTTAATATGTTATATATTTCAATTAAGGAAACCGAGCACAGGTCAGATAGGCAGCTTTCATATCTACATTAAAGGTGAACCAATTGAACAGTTATTTAGAAAGTAATAATTCCTTGATAAAGAAGAGGGGACACACAGACCTCTGTAGTCAATTAAAGCCTCACAAATTTACAATGAGGCAGAAGAGGGATGTCAAGTTTTCACACTAATTTAATAAGGAGTCTTACTGACCCAGCTATTATGAGAAGGATTCTTTTGCATAACATATTGTAAAGATAATTTTAACTCTAAGCCATAAACCAGAGAAAGCTGTCACAGAAATGGCCACTGCCAGATGGAAGAAATATCACTCTGGACTGTATTGTAGCGAGACAAAATGAAAATAAAAACGTATCCAAAGTTCACAATAGCAAAGCTATTCAAATAAACCAATAAATAAATGAGTGTACAAATGTGTAAGCCTCAGGGCAAAGAGAGGATCTTGCTGCCAAGTCACAATCTCAATCTCAGTTTGTAGTACACCACAAGGGGCAGTGTGCAGTACATGACAAATAAGGGCTGCAGTGCCATTTCACATTTGATTCACTGCAGGGGTGGGCTCACAGAAGTCAGTTAAGGTTATCAAGCATTTGTGGCTGTTTTTTTTTTTCCACAACTACAAGTGTACATGGAGAAGCGAAACAAATCAAGGTACTCAAGTAAAAATGTATCATTTAACACTGCCAGGATTTATTACATCTGAATTTTCATGGGATACACAAAGGTGCAGAGTTCTTTTTGAGGATACAATCACTGTTTTTAACACGAAGCTGAATGTGTTAAAACCTAACATTGCTGCTGATCACTGGTAATATGACCTAAGGCAATACAATACTGTACTAATATTAAAAAGACACTTGAGCAATATTCCATTAATTCCAAAATTACAATTCATTATAAATATGCCATTAAAATGCGGTGAGAGGAATGCTGAATGTTTTATATGACCAATTAACAGGTTCTATAAGAACTGTTTTTATTTGAACTAAGATACTGCCTTACTCTCCTTTCTAATTTTTACAGATTAGATTGTTTTAAAGGATACAAGCTTTTGAAAGTACAGTATTGACACGTGTGTGTGTGTGTGTGTGTGTTGGATGGTGGGCTGACTTTAGGTATGTATGCATTTCATTATGTGAGTAATTATGAGACACATTGTACACGCACTTTTTATTTGTAAAAGTATAAGCTAATATACTAATATACTAATAAATAAATAAATATCTTTCATTAATTTATTAATGAAAGATATAAATTTCATTAATTTATTTTATTTATTTTGTATTTATTAATTTTGTTATTGTTTTTTTATTATTTCATTATAAAGGAATACAGTTTTTATATGCTGGATACAAGGCTGTATATACTACACTAGGCTGCATTATTCACATATACACTATGTTACTACAGTACATATTATTACCATTGGGAGTTGGGGTTTTAGGGTTAGTTTTTCCATCTGTGCTTACAGTAAAAAACAAAAAGCAAAACAAAAAAAAAACCCTTGCGAGGAAATAATGCTGGGGGGCTGCAGAGTGTGGAACTTGAGAGCACAGCCTGAATCACTTTCAATCTATGTACTAAATTGATGGCGATGAAAATAAGACTCTGAGACACAAAAAAGACACTTGTCTGCAGATTAATGTCCTGAATGGAGGCTTGTGAGGGCACTCTTTGTCACGAGCCTCACATTGTGCCTCAGCCTTCATCTGAGACTAATGCTCAAAAGACCCTAAAATCACACTAGGCTGAACAGCACAAATGGGACACATAAAGTAATAGTTTACCTCACAGGAGATGTTCCTATAAGCCACAATTATTTAGCAGTAAATAAATAAAGCAAACTTACTGGAGGAATTATTACTACGACACAGTTTGTGTGTGTGTGTGTGTGTGTTGTTGTTTTTTTTTTTACAACGTCACATTTAGTCTCTAATATTCTCCGGGAAAATGAATATATTTGTTGACTAACAGCATGGATAAAACTCTTAAATATTCAGAATTTTTAATCTGGTTTAATATTTCCACCCGTTTTATGCAAATTACAGTCTATTAACATAATCTCATTTGAGAATACATCCTTTTAAAGTAAAAGATTATAACCTATTTTTTTAAGCACATATAAATCAAGTGTTATATTGAAATGGTAATGTTTTAAAGTCTATGAGCTCTGCAGAAAAGAGGAGCATTTACATATACACTTTTTTCTGCATTAGTGTCTCAATACTACATGAAAAGATACAAACGAAGCTAAAACCTCCATGAGGGAAATCATCCAAAAGCTTAAATGTCTTGGCAAACACGAAACATCCATTTAAAGAACCACAATAAACAACTGCAAATATTCTCTTTGTGATATTTTGACCAAAATATACAGTATATATGCATACATAGTGTCTGATACCAGTACTGTTGTTGACAAGATTAAATCAATTTTCCTGGCATGGAGAGGAGAGCAGTGAGAAAGGTAGGACATTACCTTCAGGCATTTAAGTGGAAACAGGGTCTGTAAAAGCTTCAGCGAGATATTGAAGTGGATAAAGATGTAAGAAAGGGCCATTATGCTGCTGAGGTAAGGGGGGGGGGGGACTCTATCTGTCTCCATCCCCTCCTCTTTCACTCTTTACGTCTGCCTTGAACTTGTAAGGAGTTCAGCAGGACTGAGCCTACAGTCCAGACAGGCCTCTGGAATGCGAGTGCAGCTACTCAAGCCCGTCTGACCTGCCACCATACCAGCTCCATTTCACTGGGCTAACTTACCTATTCATTTACAATGGAACTTCAACTTTATCTTCCCTTGTAACACAACATTAACTGCCAAAGAGCTGGAAATGCATTATCAGGCTGCCTCAAAGCTTGGATTGCTTCCCTCATAAATAAGATCATTATACGAGTGGTAATCCCATTAAATAGATCATTTTGCAAATATCTAAATCCAATTAATAAAGTGTTTTCAGAGGGGGTGCAGCAAACACTGCCTTTTAGAGAGCTGACATGCTGTGACTCCAGCTCTTTGTTCCTCACTCCCTTAGTACCAAGGGTGATATTAATAAATACAACCCCGAGTCTTACATACCCTTTGACAAAAAAACTGGGATTCAGTTTTAGCTTGCTCTGGTAAAATAAATCAGTAAGAAGAAGGATATATTTATTTAAAGTGAATTTGACTACAAATTGGGAACAATTTATTTCAAAAATGACCTCGTTCCCTACCTCTCAGCCTGCCATGCACTGGACTTGCTTGCATAATGTGCTTATAGGATGTCCTTATGCTGTAATCCTATAAAAATCCCGAGCTGGACTGAGCTAAAAGCTTTTAAATGATTGCCAGATGGTTTAACAAATTAGCCATTTATGGAATTAATTCAAACTTGTTTCCTAAATCATTACCATAACTCATCAGTGGAAGTGCCCTCCAACTGTCCATTAACTTTTAGGCGTGTGCTCCTGCATGGACCATGTCACTTTCTCTGGACAATTACCCAGAATATAAAAAAGACAGAAAACAGTTCAACTAATTAATTGCCCTTGTATAAACTAACCATCTGTGAGCAAAGGAGGTATTATAATCCTAAAGTAGATGCCCCTCAAGTGCTTGTGTTTGTTCCACTGAACTAATAAAGTGCATAATCCGATAAAGGGTGATATCCTCAGCTTTGATTGTGCCTGAAGTGGTTGTTTTACCTTTGTGGAAAGTGCATCTGGCATGGTAAGAATGTTTTCGTATCTTTTCATGGTTTTTAATTGCCAGCTGAAGCTTTTAGGAAAACACTGCTGTGGTTAAATGAATTAGAAAAAAGTGCCCCTGGGTGATGTTAACACATTGCACTCTCTCATCCAACGTGTATGTAAGGCAGCTGCCAGTGAATGATCTATGTGTCTTTTATATAGCTATTTACAGTACAGAAAGAAGGAGACCACAGCTCTAATTATGGTTTTGAATATGTCTTTCACTATCTAGATAATATCTTTGTCTTGGAGGTTTGTTTTAATAAATCTGAGATTGTTTAAATCACTCTGGTGACAGTTTCTATTGCACTTCAACTCATGAAATAAATCACAATGTCAAGCATATGTTTGTATCAATATGTACCATTAGAGTGATAAGCTTTCAAAGCAAGCAGCTTTGCAGCAGACCACAACTCAGCATCCTAATGACAGCATCATTAGAAGTATCATAGCAGTAATTATTCTCTTCATCTGAGTGCAAGTCCACAAAGAGGGGCTGCTAAAAAAAATAGAGGCTGAGGTTGAGGCCAGTCTCCCCCTCTTCTACATTGCCTTTCCCCTGTCTAATCTGCCTTTTTCTAATGAAGAGAAGGAAAGCGAGAACAGTGAAAAGAAAGAGATGTCAAGATTGAGGTCGGCCGCCCCCCTCACAGGGTCAAACTCGAGGGGTTAATACCTGGTGTCCGACACTGCACATAAACTCCGCTGAGCTCATCACACTAATTAAACAGACACACATCCTCTCTGAGCTCCGATGGCCAATCGCTGCCAGCTAAAAAAGCAGTCCATTCATGGAGGTTGGCAGGGTGTGCATGTAGGGTGGGCTGGGGAAATGCTACCTGCCCTTCCTCAGTTTGATTAATGTGAAGAACAATGGTGCTCTTGTGGCCCGCCAGCCTCACTCCACTTGGTTCTGGTTCACTGCTCGAAGAGAGGGAACTGCATGCTCCAAATTCGTACCCCCAGACGAACCACCACCTAGCCTAACAACTTCTCTACAACTGCTGTCTTCTCAAAACACCTCCATCTCATGCTAGTCATGTCGAATACAATCCGACCAAATGCAGGATGCTGTTAAAATGATTTTAAAGTAAAATGTCAAATGACTGTAGGAACATAGGAAACAACAGGAAAATATTATAGCTGTCGGCCATGTACCCTGAATTCACTATCATTTCTTTCCAGAACTATGACAACATTCCCTTACCCTTTGCTTCACAGGATTGTGGGAATGCTGCTGTATTCCATATTTTAACAAACACTCTGATGATGAACGCTGGCCAGATGTGATTGCTACAGGAATCCTTGTCATGGTGACCTTTACTAGGGAAATCTTACCGCTCTTCCCAGCTACACAAACACTGGAAGCCACTTCAAACTTCAATAACAATTAAAGTGCAAACACAATGTAACTGAAAAAAAAATTACAACACTTCTAAATTAATGATTTAAACATTCACATTCCCGTTCTTTGTTCGTAATCTGAGCAAGCTTGCCCTGGGGCTGCTAAAGCCTACAGAGGTAATGGGACTTGATGCAACACGCTGTTGCATAGATGAGTTAGTCAAGCAACAGAGTGAGATTCAAGTCTCAACTGAAAATGAAATACTTTGTTCCTCAAAGGCATTAAAATTAACAATATACAACTGTATTACCAAAGAACAGTACATTACTGTACAGTATTCCCACAGAAATGTTTATAGTTTATCATTCAACTTAAGAGTTCATGCTAACTAGAATGCCACTGACTCATTATGATTATTTTCTTAACTACACAATTATCAAACATGTGCAAAACCTAATTCGTGGTGTTCAAAGTGATAATTTCAAATTAATATTTTCTCCAACAAACATTCCAGCTTTTACCAAACAGGAAAACAACCACAAATTCTCATAAGAAACTGTAACCATAGAAATTTTTTGCTTTAAAAAAATCATGTCAACAAGCTCAAGTTACTGTATTTTTGTTTCTTCTAAATGTACAGCTTTTGGTACTTTGGTACTTCTTTTGTGCCTTTAGACCCAAGCCATACCAAGGCTTGGATCTGAGTCATGGTTTTCTTACAGAAGTTTTGCCTGGGAGGTACCAAACCAACATTTATTTATATAAAAATGTCACATATTATTACAATAATATCTCGTTTGTTTATCTTTCCTCAGACTTAACAACTGTTAAGTGAGTGCATCACCTTTACGTTAACAGAAGTCAAACCCTTAGTTTTGATGTTTCCAGAATACATTAACTGGTGTTTTATGTGGGCTGGATCAAAGTTTTATCAAACGTGTCAGGCCATCTTTTTTTTTTCTTGTTGTTGTTGTGTAGAGTAAAAGACAGCCAACAATTACATTCAAGGGATAAAGACATCAGCGTCATCTCTCTGAGGGAGTGACAGCATAATGTTCTGTGTGTCAAAACTTGGGCGACATAATTAATTGCAGCACCTCCTGAACTCAAGGCTTGTAGGTTTTTACCAGCACTTTGCCAATCCTCTCAGCTTCAGCAATATCAAAACAGGGAGACAAATTGAGCCACCTGCATGTCTCCAAAGCTTGACAACTCATCTCACTTGCAAATTGCAAGCGTTTTACCCCCCTACAAAGGGGTCCATAGAGGCTAGAAGGCTTCTCACCAGCCAAGGTTTGATAGGTCTTCATGCAGCTATGTGACACTTTGAAAACAGTGGAGCCATTCCATAATACTGGAGGCTGGAAAAAGAACATGCACAGTCCTAATGATGATAGTCCATATGGCTGAGGCTACAGTGTTGCTCACACAGTCTGAGCTGTTTGGAGAAGTGCTTCACAATTATCTGCAGTGAAGTTATATTTGAAAAACAAACCATCATTAGTGTGCTCGAAGGCATGCAGTGAGGATTATGAAAGGCTGCCATGTTGGTTTTTTGCAGCATAAGGTTTATATAGGACTTGATTTTTAAAGTAAATCTGGCTGGTTACAAGCCTGCTGAAAAGCTGCATTTTAGGATTATAATGACTTTAAAGGTAAAGCCAGTTATTACCAAAAGACTATGGAGCAGTAATGTGGTAGGAAAAAGGAAATAAAGGAAAATCTGTCTACACCGACAGAACGAATGAATAGCTTGTTAGGAAGTGGCGCAAATTCAAAAACTGAGTGCACAGACTGGGAAACCATGCAATCATTGCTTTAATTTAAAGATCCATTCAAAGATTCTTTGACTACGCCCCAAAAAATGTACAGTGTGTTAGCTATATACTTTAGCTGCTGACCAATGATGTCAGCTTCATAGTTAACATCCAGCACTGGGGAGCTAATGTGAGGAACTTGAGGAGGAGATTTTAACATGAATGCTTTTTCTTCCACATATCTGGGCACCTCCGAAGTAATGTGTTTCGACAATTAAGGATTAGTATCATCTTAACAGTCAGTCAACTCATATGTAAATAAGCACATACTGATTGAGAATAAATGTTGAAATTAGGTTATGTCACTATTCAAGGTGAATAGTTACAACATTGTGACTTACAGCTACTGTGCATCACAAAAAAGAGAGAAAGCCAGAGACAGACATTTCAGTTCCTCTCCTTAAAACTTATTACTTTGTATTTTATGGTATCGTAATCTTCTCTATGAGCAATTTTGTAACAGCATAAACCATTATTTATCTCTGATTAATTAGATTAAAGACCTTTTAAATCTCGTTTGGTGCTGAACGCCCATGGAGCTTCTCTTTTCACAGCAAAGCAACATCAATAGATCTATCCTGACGATCACTTTTTGTAGATTAGAGGATTGCTATTAATTGGTCAATCGGCTAATTGTTATTTTTTCCTAATTAGTCACCACAGAGGAATAACAGGCTGTCTTCAGTGACCCTCATTTACAGAACTGTCCTTGTCACACATGTTGTATTAGGGGATTCACTAAAATGCAAGCCAAAATCTGAATTATAAGGGCAGAACTACAGCACTGTGTGTTTGAAGTATTTAAGGCTGAATAAAAATAAATGAAAGATCATGGATAACACCACTAACTCGTGAAAAAATCTTTTCACACACTGGATAGAGCAAAATATTAATCTCAGCAGTTAAGCTATAAGAACCCATTTCAGAGAAAAAGTCCACTGTGGTATGTGTAGCATGAGACAAAGTTACACATATTTACATTCACACCTGGAAGCTGCCTGCCTGCTAATAACACATTTTCAAACTAGTGTAAAAAAACAGAAAAAAAGGGTAGAAACTCAAGAGTCACTGACAGTAACAGTGTTAGGGAACTAAAGCCAGAGAGTCTGTTTTTTCATTCTGACTTTTAAAAGTTCTATATTAGCCACAGACTGCACATCTTAAATGAAAAATGAACAGACAAAAGAACCGTGTTTAAAAACCTGGCGACCTGTCCAGGATGTATTCCGCCTTTTGCCCAATGGCAGCTGCGATAGGCCCCAGCGCCCCCATGACCATGAATTGGATAAGCAGTTAAGAAAATGGAAGGATGGATGGATAAAAACCTCTTTTGAAGAAGCAGCGTACAGAGCCTTACATTGTCTGTAATAAAGGGAATGCACATATCCGGTTTGGTTTTTACTCTTCCCTGGTGGTTCCTAGTATTATTTATGCACTATATTTCCTAAAAAAAAAAAAAAGCACTGCAAACTTGGAGCTCTTTCTTGTCCAAGAAAGCTGAAGTGGTGAGCAAATGGCTGACTCTATTCTGCAACAGCATCTGATAACTTTTCCAATAATGTAAGCAGGGAGAATGTTTGAATGCAATAAATAGCAAGATTTTGCTTTCTATTTAAAATATCATAAATAATTTGCCACCATACTTTGTGTACAAAAGACGGTCACAGCCAGTGTAGCCACATTTGGACTCGATTTTAGCCTTTTGGCTGTGACCATCTTGTTTTTTTGGAGTCGGTAGTGACTAAGTACCAAACTTACACTTATTAGCAAGTGTGGTTAGCAGGATCCAACCATAGAGTGTATGGGTATATTATACAGACATATATACCTGCTAATTAGTCCAGTTAGTTAATGAGTACAGTTAACTGAATTCCATTTCGAACAGAGAGCCATGTTATTTGTTAGATAATTAAACTGTAAATGTTCCAAACACAGTCGAGAGGCCCAGCGACTGAAATTAACTTAAATGAACCCAAAGCAGTCAAAGTTTCATGACTGTAAGCCTGTACAGTTCTCATGTAGAGGAAAAAATTAGCTAGTATCAGGCTGATAACATGTGCTTTCCTGCTCTACAGTTGGGCACCTCAAGTGATCATTCAGTGAACTGCAGTATTTGCCACGTCCACATTGGCTTAATTTTATCGACCGTGAGGTTGTGTCTTGGTAATCATATTGCTCAACCTTCTTGCCAAAACTGCAAGTACCTATAGCTGCAAGAGCTCGTGCTAATTAAAAGGCACAAAGGTCACACCCAATATTGATTTTTTTTTTCTCTGATTACATCACTATGTATGAACTTAATTAACAAATTACAACTATTCTTGGCATTATTTTTGGAAGGCATTCTCACTTGACTTCTAGCTCCTGAAACTATTTCACAATAATGTAATGTTTTTCAGACTTTCAAAATTGGTTGCTTTACATAGCAATGACATATAATCAATGGCATAGACTAAACTGAAGGTGGTGGCAGGCAAAACTTATGTTAATTCTCTGAAATGTCTAACTAAGCCCAAAAACAACAAGCACACTGGTCCTGGTTTATTTAAGTAACAGGTTAGAACTTACTATCACGCCAGTGTGCTGTGATGTCACATCCTCCTGGCCGTGCCTCCTACTGTAAATTGTCTGCTGCCATCATCTGTGAGAAGACCGGGCAACGCAGCCCAACAAGGTGCTCTGTATGAGGCACCGTGAAGCCAGACACTCTAAGACATTGGCAGACTTTGCTTAGCTCAGCCCAAAATGTGCAACACTCTCCCCTCAAACCCGGGCTTGTTTAGCTGCTGGCACATGAAGGCATCAGTCAGATGTATGCCAGCTGAGCTGAAGTGTGCCCACAGAGTACACACTGCAGCATCACTACCAGTACTCGTGCCCTCACCTTGTCTACCTTGGCACTTTTTGAGTTTGATGGAAAGTGCCAGACAGCATATTTATACATCTTAATTAGCAATAATGAAGCCCAGTACCTGCCAACAATCTGATGCCAGTGGTTACTGTGTTGTGTTGACTAGACTGTATGCCTGTTGTTTGCCTGCTACTTACATGAGAACTGCACAATTGAAACTGGTGAAAGGATCATGTGTTTTGCTAAAAGCAATTAGATCCACTAACAAACACGTAATGATGATGGATATTTAACACTTGAGGATGGAGATGCTTAGTCTGAATGGGCCTTTTACAGCACGTAATAACTAAGCCTGTATCTATAGGAAGGTAAAGCCTGCAGGCTGCAGCATGCCCCAGATTTACAGAAGATTATGAATGAGCAGGAGATGGTTATTAGCTGTTCGAACTATTTGTCATGTTGCAGATCATTCATTTTAAAGGGCCTGTCAGGACATGGTGAACGACAGCAGATTCTTACGATGTTTAAAGTCCCCATGATCTGAGGCTATGTTTGGATGCAAACATGTTTAGACCTGTCAGCCAAGAAAAGTTTGAACCCTGCACAGCGAGACATTTTTATGGAGTTGTGAAAACAAGTTGCGTGGTTTTTTTGTGTTTTTTTTTTTACCGTGAAATAGGCTACAACCATCCTCCTGACGTCTGGATTTATGGCCTGGTAATTCCCCTCTGGAGTAATTTGGCTGGTACATCTGCAGCTTAACAGCATTCCAGCAGAGCTCTCCTGTGCTGTGAAGTCAGGAGATGACTGATTGATTGATTGTATTACTCCAGTTTTAGCATGGCTTTACAGAGCTACAGCAGTGAAGTTCTAATGTGATCTATCCAGCAAGCAGCCTGCGTGCTTCTGGGTTAGCCTGCTGTGATGATCGGAAATCATAGTTAGAAAGTGAACTCTGCAAAATAACACACAGCAATAACAATACATTGACAGATAATGTTTTAGATTAGGGGAGTATTAACTTCCTTCCAACCAGAACTATATGTAGGATTTAACTGTTACTAATTACTAACAAAACACAGTCTTTAGTGTGTATTATACTGAGTTTCTCCTCACTGTCCTGATCCTTCCACGTTATTTCTGGTGCCAACTGCAGGCTGAAAATTATTAAATGCAAACACATAGTTTGCTAATAGAAGTTTGCAATTTCCAAGCTCTTGTGGGGTAAGTCCAAGCAGCACTTACTGCTCAGACAGTGATGAGAGCAGCTGCTCATCAGCTTGCTTAGTGGTCCCATGTGGATAGGAAGGCAACAGCAACTCAGATAACCACTTGTTACAACCAAAGTATGCAGAAGAGCATCTCTGAATGCACAAGTCAAACCTTGAAGCAAATGGGCTACAGAAGCAGAAGACCACACTAGGTGCCACTCTTGTCAGTAAGAACAAGAAACTGAGGCTACAATTTGTACGGGCTCAACAAAATTGGGCAACAGAAGATTGGAAAAACATTGTCTGCTCTGATGAGTCTCGATTTCTGCTGCGACATTTCGATGGTAGGCTCAGAATTTTACCTTGTAATCAACAGTTCAGGCTGGTGGTGTAATATTTTCCTGGCACACTTTGGGCCTCTTAGTACAAACTGAGCACCTTTTAAATGCCACAGCCTACCTGAGTATTGTTGCCACCATGTCCACTCCTTTATGACCAGTGTACCCATCTTCTGATGGCTGCTTTCAGCAGGATAATGCGCCATGTCACAAAGCTCAGATCATCTCAAACTGGTTTAATGAACATGACAGTGAGTTCACTGTACTCAGATGGCCTCCACAGTCACCAGATCTCAATCCAATAGAGCACCTTTGGGATGTGGTGGAACAGGAGATTCACACCATGGATGAACAAATCTGCAGTAATTGCATGATGCTATCCTGTCAGTATGGATCAACAGCTCTGAGGAATGTTTCCAGCACCTTGCAGAATCTATGCCATGAAGAATTAAGGCAGGTCTGAAGGCAAAAGGAGGTCCAACCCAGTCCTAGCAAGCTGTACCTAATAAAGTGTCCAGTGAGTGTATATGCAGTCTAGTCTGTTTGCATTTCACATTTCTTTAGCATAACAATAAAAACAAATTGATGAAAATAAAATTCAATGACTTTGCAAGTCAGCAGAGTTTTAAAATTTAAAAAAAAGGGCCTGGCATCGTATGAAAGTAAACAAAAGGTCAGATTTTATTTTATTGTTAGTTATAATATGATTTAAGATCATTTGTCTGTCTAAACATTTAATATGCTTATTTAATGATACTGCATCCCTTTTGCAGTTGAATGAGTTCTCTTCCTTCACCTTCACACTTGTTTGTTCTTCAGCGTTGACAGATTCTCTCTTTCCTCTGGTTGTCATCTGGCTTTGTTCACCTGATACCAGACGCATGGCAGCTATCAGAGGAAGACAATACCATGCACAACAGAGGGATCCACAGCATGTTTGACACCTGATTTATCTCAGGCACCTATGTAGATTGTTAACTGTTCAACAACAAAGGGTCCTACACTAGATGAGTGGGTGGGATCTGATACTCTTGGGAGTTGGAGAGGGTTGACCTTGACATCTGGCCCCCGATCATGCAGCTAGTTCAAGCCAGCTGCCCAAATAGGCCTGGTTTTTCCCCTAAAAACACCTCATCCATCTGCTGAATTTCTTGTCATATAAGTTTCTCCATGATTGCCTGAGGCACTTCCATTCACAGACGCATGCAGGGTGACACTGATCCCTGCTTTGACGCCCATCCATATTTAAAGGGGTGCACAGGTGACCTGTGGGTGGCCCTTTCTGGCACGCTTGGGCTCTCCTGCGCCCACAGAATCTTGCATAACACATTTGTTAGATATTTCCTCAAATTACAGCCATATGATATAATGCACAATGAGCTAATGGGCTTTAATCTAGTAGGCACTCAGATGACACGTGCCACCACCGTACAAAAGATGGGATCAGGGAAATTCAATCTGTTGATGAATGTGTAAGGATGACAATGAGCATGCCAATTAGCTTATGAATACAACAGGTGACACCTACATAAAGCCCAAATTACTTGCTTTTTTATGTTCAGTGCCTGTCAAGGCAGACTATAAGATAATAAAGCGAAAAAATATATTCATTATGTATGATGGCAGTTTTATTACCTAGAATTTAACATTATGACCATGGTTGCATCTGGCAATGTAGATGGCAATGGCAACTTAAATTTAGTCTCTTAAAACGTTTAATTATTAAGTCAGCACAGGTGATTGTGCTGCCATTTCACCTGTAGCATTTCAAGGTTTAAAGGAATTATGTGGTTTGCAATTTATTATATTACTTGTGTCCATCATTTCCACTGCTATGCAGCTTCCATTGTCAGCTCCAAGGTGGTGCTGTGGTGGTGTGCACCGGCAGCTGGTGCACTGCTGAGATGCACCTCTTCAGGGACGACTAGATTGAGGTGACAGGGGAGAGGTCATGTTTTAACCTGCTACATGGAGGGAAGACGGGGAAGCGAACCACCTCCCACAAAAGCATCAGCTGGTAAACAACACAAGTGCTTCTTGTCCCAAAAGATTTCACACAGTCCCGTTGCACACATAGGCAAATGAAAGTGGAGTTTGAAAAAGCAATGTTGCTACTCAGTTGTCAAACGATGCCACTTCTCTCTTTCGCCTGGAGGGCATGGGAATTTCTGCACAACAAAAGAAAGCGCCGCTTTGAGCAGGGAGAAAACAAAAGCTTGACACAAATCAGGGCAATTAGAAACACTAATTGTGGTTTAACTGCCAGTGAGATCAGAGTTAATTGAGAGCGGCTTTTAATTCATCCATAGGACAGGTGTTAAACGGAAGAGACAGCGATCCACTTTATAGAAGATTTGCATCAGATTTGCACTGCACTGTTGGATTAAACAGATCTACTGCAAAAGAGATTTACAACACATTATGAAATTCTAATTTCATTTGCCTTCACAGGCTTTGAATGTGCCTCAAAAACAAGCAAAGCACCAGCTTTCCTTTACTGTAACTTTATTGAAAAGGACAAAACAATCTTACTTGTGCCTTTCAAGCTACATCCAGTGAAGCATTGGAATTTAATTATAATATTCGTGGTAATATCTAAAAGTTCATGTTACAAACTGTAGCACATGGAAAACTGGTGAACATTAATTGCTTCACCAAATTCTTATGAAGTGCTTTTGTTGGCACTTTACATACAGTCACCATTAACAGCATTATACTGTCATAATACATACATTTTCTACACCCCAATGTATAACTACAATAATAATAATTAAAAAAAAACAAAACAAAACAAAAAAACAACAACATACATTCGTATCCCCAAACATCCAGGAAAGTCTTGCATATTTGCTAATGTGTAAAAATGAAACACAAAAAGCTGATCTACCTTCACATTTGTCAACTATACAGTTCTGAGTTAAATAGATTACAACAAGGTCGTGTGATGAGGTTTGAAAAAAATGAACCCAATCTAGTGGATTAAAGGTTTCTAGATCAGGAAAAGCTATATAATTTGGCTAGTGTATAAGTGACACAATCAAAACGTGTGACCAACATGCAGAAATGACAAGAATTCACTCATTTAATTGAATCATAACATTACAAGGTCTGAATAAACTGTGAGACCAATCACATACTGAGAAATAGACCAACATGTTTACATCAAAAAGTTATTTTAGGTCTCCATCATGTTGGGGCACCAATAGCTATTCGTGTTTAATTGTGTTGGCCTCTGTGCACTAGACGCCACTCATTCGTCTAAAGTCAATGACACTTTGCTAAATGGTGAGATCTTTCATAAACGCAGTCATCATTTCCTTCAAAACGGTGTGCCACATTACAAGCACCGTCAGGGGATTTCACTGCAGCTTAAGTCTTAGTGTCTGGCAGCTGTATGTGGCCTATGGCAAGCAGCATCATATTATCAGTAAAAGACTAGCAGAGGAGGATTGTCAGATCCCCACTGGAGCTTTATGTCATCTTCATCAGAAGGTTCAATGCATGCTTCGTCAACAAGGAAAAAAATCCCCATGTATTTGCACTGTTTGTTGGAACAGGGCGGGCGTTTACCTACAACTCTTAAAACATTTAAGATGTAAACTGATGCATATGCACAATTGATGTGAACTTAAATTACGGTGCAGGCCAATTTTTATAGGAAAATTTGCCTTGGAGCATTTTAAGTGCTTTGCATATTCAAAATCACTGCATGCCAAACATTATGCAAAGAGGCAAGGAATATTGATGCAGATCTTTCTTTTTTTGTGTGCAAAATATCCCCTTACGTTGTTGTTGTCAAACATAATTTCAAAATGCTTTTCATTTAGATTTGTGTTTTCGTATGACATCTACCAAAGCACCAAATTATGCTACAGCATAAAGCAAATGTATTGATCAAGCTAAAAGACAAACTGACAGGCAAAATTAATTAATTTGAATTACTCACCCCCATTTTTGATTTGAACTAAATAACCTCGGGGTACAAATGTATCTGACATTAAATGTTCTGAAAGAATATTTTTTTGTTCGTTAATCATTTGAGCAAACACGGGCACATTGTAGACATGAGAGTAAATCTCCTGTTCCATACGAGATTTTCTCTGATACACATGATGACCTACACAAAAATGCCACTGCCAGAAATGCACACTTTTTCTTTGCTAATGAGACAATTTATGTCTATAACAAAGCATGAGAAATAAAAACATTTAAAAGCCTGAGAACCACAATTAAAACAATTTATATTGTAATTTTAGCTCAGTGGAAGATGGTAGTGATTTTTTTTTTATATTTAACTTGGCTAACACTTTCCCCAGGAAGCACAATTTCAAACATTTTACAAAATGTGTACAAACTCAAAAGGACTTGTAAGTAACATTGCAAGTGACTATACAGTATTTACAATGGAATTCTTAAGAGTTTGAAAACATCCACCTGGCAACCTACCTATACAGACTGGTTAAAGCAGTTATTAAATCCTAAAGCACAAGAGCCCAGAATTAACACTTCAACTATTGTTGGAAGGCAATCAGTGAGAAGCTTCTCCATCATGGAAAGCAGATTCTTAGCCACATAACACTCATGATTCCAAAAACTAATTCAAACACTGTTAGCATTGCAGAAACATACAGATAAAACATCAGATAACCATTTTCCAATACAAAAGAATTTACCCAGTGCCTCTGTCACATCATCAGACAGAAACATAAGCATCAACAGTAACTTCTAGTCCACAATATGTCCGACTAAACACAAAGGAAGGGTTAAAAAAAAATAAAAAATAATAAAACACCCATGAAATGATCTCTTTGGATACTCCAAATACTTTAAAGGCAAGCAAGGATCAATGGCCTTGTTAGCGTACTGTTCATCATTACATACACTTCAGAGTTAAGTATTTGAAAGTCAGCGGAAAGACATTCAGTAACAGGAGGTTTTGGCCTTTTGGTCACACGCCATCCGATAAAATAACCACTACCACAACAGAAAAAGTAATAACTGTGGCATGACAAAATGTGTTTGAGTGGTGTAACATTCATGAAAATGTAAATTGTGTTTGTGTCGACATTCCACAGATACAGTGTAGCAGTTTGTCTCACCTGTGATTTGGTATCATACAGTGTAAAGGTCAAATATATTTTTAAGAATGTGAAGCAATTAAAAACTCATAAATCGTAGAAATACCACCAAACAGGATAAGATGGATCATTGCTTTATACAGATGTTTGATATATTGTTAAACATGGCAATGAGTAAATGACAGTTATGTCACTATGAAGCATGTTTAACACTGTAAATACAGCTGGAATAAACTGTTGTAAGTGTAATCCTAACCATCATTCAGAGACTACACTACTGTTAAACATCTACCACAAGCCACAGACTGTATATAAAAGACAGATTTAGCCTCTGGGTCTAAAAGTAAAGCCAGCCGCCATTCTTTTATTGATCAGCAGGGGGTGGGTGGTGGGGCCTCTATGAGAAAACAAGCCAAAACGCTCTCTTGATTCATTACCTTAACAAACATTTTTCCAAAAGGTTTATGCTCTTACTCACTAGTTTCAAGCCTTACTAAATAAAGCATGGTATCCTTTTGCAACTTGCAGGCCCATTTAGAGTAAAATAAATAGATAAATCAGACTATTCTTTAAGGTGTGGCTACCTTATGATTGATAAAGTGCCCTTGATTTCTAAGTCACATAAACCTCTTGACCGCCAAGTTTGGTTTCACAGATGGCTAAGAAGCCTCAAAATGGGGGTGCCCACATCCATCTGTTTTTATACAGTCTATGGCACAAACATGTAAATGTGTAAAAGAACCTAGGTTTTATCCAAGACTAGCTTCATTTTGGTACCAGCAGTCAGATCCACCAGCTGCCACCGTAGCTCATTTAGCATTTGTTCAGGAGACACGGACAAATGAACAGAATCAAGGAGCCGGATTGACGTGGGAACAACATACATCCTTATGACATTACAATGAAATGAGGACAGTTAGCTTCTGACAGTTATTTGTTACCTGAATGGCATTCACTGGTTGTTTACCTTGAAAAATTATCAGTGGATTCTAATTAGTACCCAATGAAGTGGTACTCATATCCTTCTGAATATTATTATTTCTGCAGTTTTGGAAAAAAAAAAAAAAACAAGTGCTGAGGCACAGTACATAATGAATCTGAGCCTAAAATAGGAATTCCATATACATGAATACTGAGTTAATCAAATGAGAAGTATGTTTTTGTAGATTCAGTTTTTTTT
>VUQI01061647.1:39797-50139 GCA_015106735.1 Paratilapia polleni
CAGTCATGTCCCAGCTCCAAATCCTATAAACCTAACTTTATGTTTCACCACCATTTTAAATAGAGCTGCAGTGTTTAACACATTTATTAGACCACCACCCAATGTAAGGTTTATGCCAAAGCTGCCCTAAATTAACAGTATTGGTAATTACCAAAATAATTTTTCATGTTTCTGTAATGGTTAATCCACCAGTATGCACAAGCTCTTTAATCAAAATGATATTTTTAATGCTAAAATATAATTATTATTGTTATCCATGAATTTTCAAATTTACTGTTTTACAAAAAAGGAGAAAGAAAATAGTAAAGCACATTATTAATGTAATAATTAAGATGCTGAATTACAGTTATTTACCTGCATTCCTGAACAGAAAATTAGTTTCAGTGGTTGAATGTTCTGCTTGATTAATTTCTGACTTCTCAGAGAAGTCCAGTGTGTCGGCTCAAATTTGGGTATAAAAACATGAATTCAGTTTGAAACTCCTCACTCCTGTTCAAAATGGTAAAACGTCGAGACCTCACTGAAAAGGAAAGAGTCCACATTAAAGCACTTTGTGATGCTGGATGGTCTTTCTCGTTTTTACGACAGGTGGTCTAATAAATTTGTTAAGCACTGTATGTAAGTAAAGAGAAAGAACATTTAGAAAGAAATAGGTAACTTTAAAGCTGTGGCTCTTATTAGCTTTTTGATAACATTTGACTTTGACACCCTATTCCAAAATATATTTATAAACTCAGTACATATTAAACCCTGTTCCTTGGTTTATCATGTATGACTGTGCCAGAGTAAAGATGTCTAGAATGATTTTTCTGACTTTGAGAACAGGGTCTTTGGCCATTTGACCCTTGCATAACCAGAATAATTATTGTGCCAGAGGACATGGGCCTCCATCAAAGCCATGCCTGGTCCCTGGCTCTGTTTGTGGCTTTCTTGTGTCTAGTCTGCTGACCTCTGGACTGTATTTTTGATTTTTGCTGTTGAAGTAGTTTTTGCTCAGCTGTTGTTTGTCATTGAAACAAGGATCAGCACTTCCAGGCCCAAACTTGTGGTATACCTGTTGGAACCCTTGTTGTGATATCACCCTTATTTATGTTATCCCAAGTCTAGAAATTAGAGTACTAGTAGCAGCAGTATCTCGTTGCACAGTTTGGCAAAGAATGAGCTTGAGATCATGTGTAGGCATCCTGGGCTGTCATGGTGAAAATGTTAATGGCTGACTTGCAATGCATTCCAGGAATCATCTATGTTCAGTAGCTCTGGATAGTGACACAATGAGATCTCAGAGAAGCGATCAAGATAATTTTGGTTTCAGATGGTGCTTCTGGCATTTGACATCCTCGACGCCTCCTGTTAAAGATATTTCGGGCATGTCCAACAGGAGGCGACCTTCAACAGTCCCAGTTGGTGGGATTTCATGTCTCTTCCTCACGCACCTGGGGATACCCTACAGAATCAAACAGCTTGGAAAAGTATCGAACTGGTTAACAAATGGTGGAAAATCAATGCGTGGATTCCTGTTTGTGTAGAGTGTATGTCTGTTGATGTAAATGCTACTTACTGTATTCGAAGCAATAACAGTGTACCTCATTGACAAATTTACTTGGTGCAGTGATTAGCGCTATCGCCTCACAGCAAGAAGGTTCTGGGTTTGAACCTCCTGGTCGGCTGTGTGGAGGTTGCATGTTGTCCCTGTGCCTGGGTTTCCTCCAGCAGTCTAAAGTGGTTAACTGGTGGTTTTAAATTGGACTGGCCACAGTCCATCACAGAGGCTTTACCCTGCCTCTCGCCTTTCTTCATTTGTAATATTTTCCAGTGGTCTGAATATTAACTATTGCACACTGAGTATTCATTAACTCAGAAGGAATGACACATGTTTAAGCTCAACAAATAAGACATTTTAAACCTTATGTCATTCAGTTACTTAGGTTATGTTATCAGTTGTGTCATGCTTATGTGCCCAACCCACAGGTGCTGATTCAGACACTGGAAATGTTGCATTATGATGCCTTACATCTTTTTAAATCTTGTGTGTTTTGGAGAAAACAGTAAAAGTGGAATCATTATGCTTATTTTCAAATGTTCATATGCAAGTAAAAGTAATTCTTGTGAGTGTTTTTTTCCTCTTTTTGTGTCAAGCTGATGACAGGTCATCATAACACAACACACCCATCAAGTACGGCAATATAGCTCACAAGAACTGGGTGCTGCCCCTCAGCACGCATCCAAAAGGTGGCCAATCAGGTGAAAGTAGGCTTTAAATGTGGGGGGGCTTAAAGAGACAGCTGATTTCAGACTGAAGAGGACCTGAGGGAGCTTTTGGCTGCACAAATATTCTTATTCTTATCTTAATATTCTTATTAAGATAAGAATATATATATATATATATATATATTTGAAACATGCAAAGCTACTCTAGTGGAGTTTGAGTTTGAAAAATATAGAGCTAGAAATCAGCATAATAGGTCCTGTTTAACCACTACCTTCTTTTAGGCTCAACTTTAATATAAGTAAGAAATCCATATAGTAGCCGTACTTAGCGCCTGTAGGCCCGTGTAAATTAGTGCACTCTAACATGCACAGTTTAACGTCAGCAGCACACACTGAGGTCATGTTGAACAGGGCAGGGAAACAGGTGTCCGTCCTGCACCAGTATGAATAGACTCTACCCAGGCCAGAGGAAGCACCTACATGTGTATGCCCTGCAGTCAGCCCCGTACAGGATGAAATAATTCATCAGAACTGTTCAGAAGAGTCATTGTAAGGCAAAGTTCAGAGGCATGCTAATGATAAGAGCATGCTCGCAGAGAAAGGGGAAACTGTCAGCTCTGAATGAATTGGGAATGGCAGAACAGAGGTTAGGCTGTTTCAAACTCCTTATATCTTTGTATAATCCATGTAGAGGGCTTGCAAATGTCCAAAAGAAATTGGTGGTTTTGTAGCACATGGTGCATGCATTATATTGTGCTCTCCTTTCTTGTTTTACTACAGCACAGCCTGTTGGATATTTGAAGATGCAAATGCTGAGAAAGTATGTTGTTCATTTGCAGTAGGTGCCAGTGCAGTTTTATCAGCTGAAGATATGAAAATATCAGCTAATTTCTTTTCTTAAATCCTGCTGCTGAAGACAAAACTTTCCATAGTCAAAATAAAGAATTCAACTGCATTTTACAGTGGAATAATTTAAAGTAATTTGAAGTGATGATTAAAGAGTCTTTGCAAATATGATCTTTGTAAGAAAGTAGAATAGCATTCGCAGATTTGCATAGGGATTTGCATAGGCAGTATCTTATCTAACAGTGAGACATTTACATGTAGAATAAATATTGCATTTGGACAGTAAGCACATTCAAAAACACACAAATATAGAGGATAGCATTACTTCAGCTCTCTAGAAAAAAAGGAGTGGGTTGTATCATTACGTTTACCAGTCTTCAGAGCTTGGAGCAGAAAGGAATGATCTTATTACCACTTTCTACAAGGATAAACATCCCACACAGCTACTCAGTCTACACAGTTTATAGCAATTTGCCTATATTAAGTCTCAAATTAACATTTTTTGTGCACAAATAAACACATTAACACAATGTAACAAAGTCAGACTTAGGTATAGACAAATATTGTATGAATATCTATTCATCTATATATGAATAGATAGATGTGAATTATTCAGTTTTTACAAAATGGAAAGAAAATCCAATATGCTAAAAAATATAAAAATCTATATTTTGAGAGCCCAATTTATTTTAATAGTAGAAAATGGTTTGACGTGTTATGTGTCTGGATGTGGTTTGTGTTGATTTTGTTCCAAAACTTAAGAATTAATATGTACATTTTGATTGTAGTAAGTGAACATCTTGAAATGAAATGCATCATAAATAACAAATACTGGGAACAGTTTATTTTACTTTTAAACTCAGTTTTTGAATCTATATGGTGCTTTAAAATGGAAACTTTTGTCACTAGTGAATCAAGATTTTCACTAAAATCTAATTCCCCGTTCCCTGGTTCATGGCATCAACCTTTTGAACATAAAATTACTGATGTGTGGTATTTTTTGCTGAGCAAATTTGCCTTAGTTGCTGTGCTAAGAATGCTGCAGCAAAAACTTAAAGGACAAACCTGAACCCTTTGACCCTTACAGTGAGAGAATCGTGTGGCTCTATTAAGTTGTAGGTGGCATTTTGCTGGCATGGTTTGGGTCTACTTGTCCACTTAGAGAGAACTGCATCACTATCAGTATTCTGATTTGTAGAAAATTCTTCTAAATGATTACAAGTGTCCTTTGTTGAAATATTTAATTTCTCTATTATGGACTGGTGATCTGACCAGGCTGTACTTCACCTCTCACCCAATGTTAGCTGGGAAAAGCTCCAGAGACTTGGAGAATAAATGCTAAGGTACATTCAAGCTGTGGTGGTGGCCTGTAATGACACAACACCTTATTAAGATATGTATCATCTAAATTAACAGACCAGTTTATATATTTAAAAAATTATATGTAGGCAACAGATTAAAGTTTTCCTTCAACTGAAAAGCACGCAGACAGATTGTATTTATTTTTGGTTCAATATACAGTCAAATGGCCATAGACTACATGCATAAATACACTGACAGTGGTTTCACTGGCAGCGTAATGTCAGGAAGGTCATGGATAAAAAAAAAAAGATAACTTCTCTCCTCTTTGGAAAATAAATCCCCATATTGATGACCTTTATGTTCACTCTGCTAAAGGCCAAGAAAGTGTGGGCACCTACAACCTAGAATGATGCATTCTATGGTTGATTTGTCAGGTTAAATGACAGCTACCATGATCAGAGGGATGGTGGTGGTTAGCACTGTCGCCTCATTGCAAGAACGTTCTGTGATCAAATCTCCTGGTGTCTGGGCCTTTCTGTGTGGAGCTTCCATGTTTTCCCTTTGCCTGTGGGGGTTTCCTCTGGGTTCCCACAATCCAAAAACATGCATATTAGGTTAATTAGTGCTTCTAAATTGGATGTAGGTGTGAATGCAAGGTAGCAAAAGTGCATAGAATAAAGTACTGCATGAATAGATGTGAGAAGGTAAAATGTGGCTTCTACTGTAAAACTCTTGGAGTAAAAAGAGCTAGATAAATGTCATTCCATTCCTTTGTAGCATTGGTAATTGGGAGTATTATCACCAGTCCTACAAAGTACATAAATCTCCTCTTTACTGCTAAACCACAGATTGTGAGCCACAACAAAAAGTAGAGACTGACACAGGAGTTTGGAGAAATTAGGGGTTTATTTCAATAAATAAACAAACAAATATCTTAAAAAGTATGGGATAAAGTGCAGGAGAATAGGCCGCTGTGAGAGCATGGCGAGCTCCAGCAGCAAAAGAGTGGTGACCATGCAAGCCTCCTTACCGAACCCTTTTTATTCACACCTTCTCCACATTCTCAAACCCATGCACCACCCAAAGACTTAAGCCTGCAACTGCAAGGCCAGTGGGTTGGGGGGGGGGCCTGCAGAGGCACGTAACAATTACAGTTACAGAAAGAAACATAATGCTTGTTTTTTTGTGTTTTTGTCTTGCATTAGAAATGCGACACTGTTGAACAGTGTGTGCTACTTGGTCTGCTAAAAGTATCTGCTCAGTGTCCCCCAGAGTTGTTCCTCACTCAGGTCAGATGCACTGCCTCACTGTCCTTCATCCTTCTTCTTCTCCAGGACACACCGCTGACACTTTGTACTGTCCACACACTACATCTTCACATCGGGTAATATGTGTTCCAGATGTTATGATCATAGCATATTCACTAACATAACTACATTCAAAACTATATTAGCCCTCATCCTTCCATGACATGATGGCATATTGATAATTGTTACATTGTTAATGTGACAACAAAGGTCAAGGTCTATGATGGAGAAATGCTGAAGTATTGTCTAATTTCTGTGTCATATCAAGCACAAAAGGTTACTCAGATGACATTAAGCAGAGCTGACATCTCTGATTGGCAATTTGAGGCTCATGACCTTTTGTGATGTACACAGTCTGTACTGTACTGTGATTTCTTGATATTACAATGGCTGGTTTGAGTAGATCTCACTCTTTTTTTAAGCATCAAGACATTTCTATTCAAACCAGCTGAGGTGTGTTCTTTACAAAAGCTGCCTCACTGCTCCCCCACAGCCACATTTGCCATAGGAGAATAACACACTGCTGCTCTACTTGCACACACAAGCTACCTGTTAAAATAGGTAATCAATAAACTTATGAGTGAAAGGGGGCAACCAGCGTCCTAATCAATGACCATTTGGCACCATAAGGACCGTCAGTCGTATGTGAAACAGACTCCATCCACGTCACACCTGATGGAGAATTGCTTAAATTTGAATTGACTCTGATAACAACGCTCTGCACTCTAAGCCTTTCCATCTGTTTGCAAATAGTTACCTATTTTCAATTATGAATATGTTAAAAACACATTCTAATGCCTGCAAAAAAGGTCACATTCAAACATGGCTTTTGCCACAAATATGCTATTTTCTAGCAGAAAGGCCAATTTGATGCTCATCATATGCCCTGGTGTACCTAAGCACTGTTTAAAGAACATCAATGCAAAGGGGGATTAAATATTCCTGTATTTTGCTAATCATTTATGAAATGCATAATTATCTCAGCTGCTTGTTGAGTGGATTAGGAATCACTGATTCTCTCTCTGTCAGTGTATATATAGTGTCTACCTAACCCTTTCAAACTCCCCAATAGAAATATTCTGGATAATATGTATGTATATAGTTGGCAGAGCTGCACTCCGGTTCATATTTCATGCAATGTGAATGACTAATCCATGAAATGTGTGGGTGGGATGATTAACACAGACACCAGCAATGAAAATATGTTTGCTTTGAAACTCTGAATGTGATACGAACATGAAACTATGAATAATTGGCAGAGAATAGGAGCCTGTGTAGATTTAGAACTCTGAAATGCAGTTTATGACTAATTGTGTTAAGTGAAAATGAAGTGCACTTTTGTTCCTGGGATAATTAGCTTTTAAATGTTGCGAGGGTGATTGTGGAGGCTCTCCTGGGCTCCGCTGGTTTTGGAGTGAGCCCTCTAGCTCTCCCATGGGGTAGTAGCGCTTGTTACATGCAGCCTGCAGGCCAGAGGAGAGAAGGGGAAGGCAACACTTGTTAAGAGAGCAGCGTGCACAGAAACAGTTCTAGCTGTTAGACAAAGTGTTGTTTTGGCTAAAGCCAAAGGTTACAGTATCATTTTCAAACTTAATCAGAGCTGTTACTATTTGTGAACTGATTCATTCTAGTCTTTTTCAGCTGCGGGTTTTTACACACATTTTACACGTACAATAAATTTTGTTAATGAATGTAAAATTTTGGGAGCTTCCATTCTAGATAACAATGGTGATTTATTTACTATCAGGATTGCAGTGTGGGTAAAAAGGGTGTGCATTTCTTAAACTTCACAAGAAGAGCTGTTAGAAAAAAAAGTTTCAACCTTTTACTTTGTTATTGTAGTTTGGTTGTATTACATATGCGCTGTAGTAACTTTTTAAACTGATTCCTGTAATATTACAAATGTTTTTGCAGTTTTCACCTAATGCACTGAAAGTTATGCTCAGAGGCCCCTTTGGGTCATTGAATAATCAAAGTGCTGATTATCAGACCTTTGTAAACCCCATAAACACTTCTATGAAGGTTACATTTTGCCCTTCCTGTGTAAGGGTCACTTCTGCTAATAGAGATCTAGTTCAAGGTGGATGGCTAATCAGTATTACGGGGTTAATTGCAATTACTTACCAAAAACATCTTTAAATGTAATTGAACGTTATTCAGACAGGAGCGGCAAATTTAGCCTCAGAAAGAGGCAAAGGAGGAGGAGGATTTAGTAATGGCAGGACAAAAATAGGTGGTTGTGGTGGGAAGACAGTGAAAGAGTAATTATTCGATGTAAAGGCCACAAACAGAACTCCTGCTGTCGCTGAAAAATCAAATCTGTCAGCAATTAGAAGGAGGCCAAGCAGCACTTGTCAGTGGACAATGGGGCAAGAGGAGAGGGGGTTAGCAATTATTAGAGCTGATAGAGTACCTTTATTTATCTAAACAGCAGGTTAGTTGCCCAATCTCCTCCTTTGTCACTTGTTGCTTATGTGAAAGGGGCACCACTTAATCCGAATAGTGTTCCTTCTGGCAACCAATGGGTATTATACCCGGGCCAAGAGCTGGAGAGGGCTGCTTTTCAGCGTATGGAAGAATAATCCAGGGGTTGATCTCATGCTCTTGCAATGCTTCCTTTGCTCAAAGCACTGATCAGGATCCCTTACTTTTGAAGCTATTTATTAGAAGTTTAGGGAGTTGGGGGGGTCACTAGTTTAAAACATCTAGTCATTATCAAAGACTTCTGCTCCTTCAAGGGGCAAAAGCCCACAGGGTCTCAGAGAAGGGATTTAAGATGTGTGGGGCTTATTTTCATTTAAAGCCAACTGCAAATACAGTCCACAGTATAAACTCAGCGGTTCTCACAGAAATATAACAGCATCTTGTAAACTCTTTTGTTGAGTTAATGAAAGACGCAGAGAAATGTTACTGAATGGTGGCTCGGGAGGAATATTTTGGCTCTTAGTGGTTGCTTAGACTGGAAACTTCACAATTAGTGTAAGATCAGTGTTTGATACTTTATAATTTGTGAGAAAAAGAAACATGTTCTCGCCTGAGGTTCTAACACTGTTGGAAAATATATTAAAAGCCAATTTAATAACAAAATATGATGATGCAAATATCATAGATACTGGTTTATTCTTGTTTGACTGCACATTTAATGCTTCAGAATGGCATGATGTTTGTTTATTTATTATACATGCTCTGTGCAATTCATCATTCATTTTTCTTAATTTTCTTCAAAATACACAATTTTGGGGGGAAAAGTTTCTTGTACTTTGTAAAGTTTAATGAGTGTAAACCAGTTTGATGAGTGCTTTGTTTCAGTGTTACGCTAAATTATTATCATATGTTTTCTGAGCGTGTCTGTTGAAAGGTAAAATTTGTTCATGCAGTTAATTGCACCAGTATCTCTCAGGTGCAGAATGCAGACGCTTTGCAGCAGTTTTACGTCATGCAGGAAGAACAATTTATGTTTGACAAAGTCAGCAATATACTACGAGGAAGGAAATGGGCTGGAGTCACTATGAATTATTAGATAAATTGTTAAGTTTATGGTTCTTTAAAAGAATCATGCAGAATGACTAAACTATGTAATTTGCTGATGATGTGAATTCATTCCATTAATGACGCGCGTATATTTGCAGTGTTTTCGACTTATACTGGGGAAGTTAAGAGCTCAGAAATATCAACTCAAATGTGCAGTATCTTCCAGTGTGGTTGATAACTGTTGTGCTGACACAGACTAATTTCCTCAAACATCCATAACTGGGTAGAAAATTAAAATCAGCTTCGCTCTCAAATGCTGTGTTCAATTAAAATTCAAATTGGAAATTTTATTACTAATGTTTCAACAAAACTTTCAGAATAACAAGAACTGACAAAGTTTGTCTGAAGTATCATTTTGAGTTAGAAGGTTATAGTTTCTGGATAAAAGTCTAAATGTGCTTCAGGTACTGAATATAAATTAATCTAAATATTTTTTCACCAGCCCATAATAAGGGTCTGAAGTTGCCTGAAGAGGTGAGAGTCATCTTCAGTGTGTTTGGACTGAATTACAGTAAAATCATCCCTTTATGTTGGTGATCTTTAGCTTCTTCTGGCATTTGCCTCCTGAGTCATAAAGAGGAGGATATTTGGGGTGATACAGCCTGATTGTCAATGAAGTATGCAGAGTGTAGTAAAGTGGTGTCTTAAATATTCCTGTGTATATGAAATCCAGATGTGCAAAATATGAATTCCCATAAATCACCAGAGGCTGATAAACTCTCTACATTTGGTCACTGAAAAATGCATAAGTACATCACTCATGGCTCAAAGCAGATTTCTAAAGATTACAGAGATGCATATTTTCTAAAAAGTGGCAGGTTTTAATGTGGTTTACAGAGCGCTTGGAAGGCAGAACAAGCAAGCGAGAGCCATAAACCGGAGACACCGATGGCTGATTCTTTAAGTCGACATTTAGGTATTTGCCTGTTTCTCACACATGCAAGCATGTGCCACTAAGATACATTACTGACAGATATGAAAAACTCATTTGTACTCGTTGTCAGGTATGAACCTTGTACAAAACTTTCCTGCGCGGTGATTTCTATTTATCCGTTAGCTAGAAAAAGAAAGAATCTATTCATGTGGATTTGGGAGTAGTGATGTTCTCTCTCTCTTTTTTTTTTTTTTTTTTTAGTGGAAAACATAAA
>VUQI01061649.1:4354-18297 GCA_015106735.1 Paratilapia polleni
TTTTTATCCCTTTTTTTTTTGAAAAAAAGAAAAAGGTTTTTTTTTTTTTTTTTCAAAATTTATTTAACACTCCATCACTTATTATTAGCCTATTATTATTATTATTTTTATTGTTACTAACGTGAATTAAGAAAAAAAAAGTAACTGGCTGTAACAAAAGGGATACAGCACTGAACCATTGCTTATACACTGTAAGCCAGTATTCATCTTCTGTTCCTGGATACTTATAGGAGTCTGAACTTGTGTCAGAAACATGTGACAGCTGATTATCAATAAGTGTCAACAGCAAATAATCTATATTCAGAACCTAGAAAGAATTTCAAAGCTATTTAAACATTTTTTCTCCATATTCTAATCCTACCACACGGTGGCAGTGTAGGCCTGGTTATTTGTTCTTTCTCCTTCAGGGCTTTAACGTCAGCACGGCCTAAAATGCATCTTGTGGGAAAGGTTTTTTTCTTTTGAATAGGGAAGTTGAATAATAACCACTTTCAGATTCAGTTCTAAGCTTCAGTAGACACAGCAGGGCAATAACAAAATCAGCATTTTTATCAGCAAAAACTAAGAAAGAATTAGAAGTCTGATGAGAAAGGTGTTTACACCTGCATCTCCAGCAGTATGGGCTAGTACAACTAATGTGACTTTTTAAAAATAACATTAGACAACTTGAGGACTTTCATAATGCTGCTACTACAGTTTTAATACTCCTGTGTTGCACTGATTTCAGTTTGTCACAGCTTAGATTTTTAATGGTGATATGTGCTGACAACCTCAGACAAAAACACGTCTGATCTGCTTGAAGAACTTGATTTCAGTGCATACAGATGCACCACTATTTAAAACATCCATTTAGCTGTTTAAGAAATGCGGCCTTCTCCAATAAATAAATCCAAGAAATAGATTCATTTCCTTTATTGAATTTGGTGCAACAAACTACTGAACTGAACTACGACTTAACTGTGTTCCTGATCTGTTATCTGTTTGTATCTTATTTTATTTGATCGCTTTTTAATCTTAATTTATTGTGCTTTCAATTAATCTCTAAATGTTTTTCTCTGCTCTTCTATATGCAAAGCACTCAGAGATCATTTTAATTCATCAATCATTTTAACTCCTGACTTAAGTTAAAAAATTCCTACATGTACATATAATATAAAACAAAGATTTTTTTGTGTAATAAACAGCATTTATCTTTAGTAAATATCATGGAAATCTAATGTTGATTTGCATGCCCTGTATCTGTTATGCAGAGAAAAATTTCAACAGAAGAATAAGTAATTCACATTAAGCACTTCACTAAAAATCCAAATGATTTTACTGATGTTAAGAGCTTTTGATATTGCTATTGAGAATAAAGATTGGTATGGGTTGGACAATGTCAACAAAATATCAGCAGCACATTTATCTTAAAGTCATAACCACCCATCCAGATGCTCTTTTGTTGGGAGGCTCTTATAACTTATGAGACAAAAAGCTCCAGTAAAGGTGGTGAGACTGCCACCCATCACAAAACCTTAGTACTTTAGTTCATTTCAATAAGACAGACTCAGGGCCATATTTGAATAAAACAAAAGATATGTACTCTACTCCAGGTAGGTGTTGTCAAAATTATTGGGGCCAGGGACCCCTTATAGGGGAGAAAATCATCCCTCATGAGAGACATTCCTCATAACTTTAGCACTGAATTAAGCAAAGGGTTAATACCACAATTATATCAGGTTCTACTGGCCCAGAGGCTTGGGGTGGGATTAATATTTTTTTATTTAGTTGGTGTAAATGGTTCCCATCTGTAGATGTGCACTTTTTAATATTGTGGCACAATTGCATAGTTTACAGCAAATTATTTTGGGACCCACTGGCTATTGGTGACTGACCCCTAGGGGTTCACAGACCCCACTTTGGGAACCAAACCTTATTAAGAGCTTTCTCACCATCCAGCGGGCTCTGGCTCTATATTTAGAATTTGTCATGTTATTAGAGGAAAATTTGATCTATTTGGACAAGAGTGGGGTTAATATTTATATATTTTTTCTCTATTAGAGAAATATATCAATTTCAAATTCAAAGCTTTTTAATAGCAGACTTTATTTCTGACTCCAACCAGGCATCTCCATAATTATGCACGAGAGACAGAAAGAGAGAAGTAGAGACATATGGACTAGAAGAAAGAAAAAAAAAAAAAAAGAAATACTTTGGGATAATATTTTTCTCCCTTGAATCACCTGCTATTCCTCTGTGGGTGTCAAAACACAGCCTGTATCCAGTACAAGCCTTTTATCCTGCAACACCAGACTGTGTTTCCTCCCCTCAGCAACAGGTTTTTGTCCCCTCCCTCCAACTCCTCTTACAGTTCGGTCTGGTTGCTGAATCAACAGCATTGCTGCCAGGTTGTCATGGTGTCTGATTGTTGAGTATCATGTCACGCGCCCTGTCACAGCCGGACGTCCCCTCTGAGCCTGCAGCCCATACCACGGTCACCACATGAGGCTGGTTGAAACGGGGAAGCCAGGAGAAGTTGGTGCTGTTGTGTCACCTTGTAGTCATAGTGTAACAGACACCTGCTGAAGCTGTTTCTCCCATATTAACCCTTCAAACATTACACAAGGGAATTTTTAGAAATTCAGTATAAGGAAGTAACTGATGACTGTTTCGCTGTGTATTTGGAAGCCTAAAAATATATCACATTTCACATTGAGCTTATTCAAGTATTTACTCAGGCATTAAAGAGTGCATAAATATAAAATCTTGACCGTCCATGTGCAGTTACATCTGTTTTAAATGATATATTTTGACAGTGAATGACAACACTACTGGATTCATTCAGAGCAACCAGAGAAATGGTCAGTATCTCATTAATTAATCCTTAATTAACAAAACACATCATGTCCCAAATTTTACTTGAGTGAAATTATTAGGAAGACGATGTGCTTGTGTTACCCTTAATTTGTAAAGTATGTTATTGGGTTATTATCATTGATGCATTAACATGTAACAGAAATTGGGAGTTGTGCGCAGCTGTGGGGAAAATATTGGGTGAAACTAAACTGAACAAATATGATCAGTTGACAAAACAAACAAGAGTTTGCCATTGCTTTTGCGCTAACATTAGCTTTACTGAAATTCAACTTGGATTCGTATTTTTTTTATTGTTAACGATTGATAAATCTTGCAGAATATTGTGCATGAATATTTTTAAGGGGAGCATGCCAGAAAAAAGTTTGACTAACACTAATTTAAAGCCAGAGATTTTAGATAATGAAGTCATTACAGTACATCCTATTCCAAGATGATTGTCATTGTTTTGTACGTAAAGTCATAGTCTGCTGTAAATATTTTCTCCTGAAATGTTGTGAAGTAATAATGGAAATGATCCCAGCAATGACAATAATCCCCTTCAATTTCACTAGGTTAATGCAGGCTTTAATGTTGGATCACTGAAATAGTGATGAAAAAGGTTACAGTTATCCATACCATCATTTTATGATCAGAAATATGTTTTGGAATTGAGTACGAGTGGGCTACAACATTTGCATTATAGGTGACCACTGGTAAACCAGAGATCTGGTGTCTCCAAGGCTCCTGGCCCTCAGGGGCAAGAGTCTGAAAGGGAAAGCCAGAGAGGAGACTCCGAGGCCAAGTCGGCTAACACAGCAGCAGGGGCTCTCATCACTCTCTCCACACTTCTGCTGTCAGAACTTTTGTTTCAGCAGCATTACTTACTCACAAGGCCCTGCCTCCCAGGTAACTACCCTGCTGAACTGGTGCTGCTGCATGGAGAGACGGTGCACAGGCTTGGCAAAGCCTTCACAGAATGTGGAGCGACTGAATGATAGCCAGAGAAAAAGAAAAGTACACTAACTCCTCTACTAAAGCACAAACTCATATCTGGAAACTTAGAAGTTTTATCCACGCACACCATCACTCTGATAACTGTAGGTGTTAGATGTTAGACTTACTGCATGCCCAACAAAAACAAAAACCTTTTCTTTATGCGCTTTTCACTTTTCTTAAATACAGACAGTACATATGCAGAGAAAAGCACTGCGTTCCTGTACCAACACAGAATAGTTTTGTGATATATTAAAGCTGTAGACAATGGCAAACAGGAAATTTAAACTTTCCATGTACTTTGTGTTTGAATCCATCATTTGAATAATTCTGAGAAATGATATTTTGCCTTGCATCGTTTTGTGCCTTTTTGAGTAGAAAAGTTTCTTGTCAGATCCATCTCTGGTGAAAAGATGCGGTATAATAACAGGGTGCAGATTTGATTTCAGTCGTCAACGCTGTCGCTGCTCTTGTGCATCTGAATCCTCCACAGACCGAAGATGGATTTTAACAACGTTGTGTCTTCTGCTTTCCTTCACACGTTTTCATTTACTTCCACTGACTATTCAAATTTACAGCTTACCCCCTGCTGTCATGGCATATAGGAGAAAAAAACATCAATAAACAAAAAGGTAGCATGTTGAACATTTTTGCAGGCATCATGCTGTGTTTTTTAAATGTTCTTTTTTTTGTTCTAAATGTTTTGGCATTTACTTAGTAATTATCTATGCTTTAATTCTCATCAACCAAATTTGAAATACTCACAGTAAATATGATTGTTTACCACATTTTGCTCTTTGAAGACTCTCATCAATCATTCCAAACAAATTTCTCTTTCCTCAAAAACACAAACTTTTGTTCTTCTCTCAGAGGAAAATGCTGGGGTTTTTTAATTTTTTTTTTTTCATCTTTGAGTTAGATAGCTGGGAATATAATAACACAATTCATTTTATTATTATAATGTTTTGTTACACTACATAAACTGGAATGATTTCAATGACATGACACATTCAGTGTTTTTTTTTTTTTTCTTGTTTGACATGTGGGGAGGAACCACCAGGAAGTGTCTGTAGATATATTATTTTCTTTCACAAGAATGACCAGGCCAAAAAGGCAACCCAGATACACGTCACATAAAAGTTTTACAGCGTTCACATAACTTTATAGTACAATAACCAATGACCTGAGAGTCATAAAGAGGAAATTGAGACCATTTACAGCAGTTACATTCTTTATGAAAGAGGTTTTAAATGTTTCCTAATGAAGTTTGTCTTGTAAATTATTTTTACACAGCTTTGCCAAGATCAGAAGAGACACCAGTGTTTCTTAGGATGATCTAGATCATCTGCTTGGATATTTGTGTTAAAGAAAGATAGTTTACCAAGAATTTTGACCACTTAATCAGTGACTATCTTGGCTCAGGATTGGGTTGTGTTTTTCCCTACATGCTAAAGACATAATTTTTTTTAGAAACTACAAGATGTTACTTTCCAGGTGAATTCTCATATATTCATTTTAGATTCAGCCATCAGAAGATGGATACTCTGTGGTCATAAAGGGATGGACTTGGTCAGTAACAATAGTCAGGTAGGCTGTGGTGCTGAATTGATACTAAGGGACCAATTCAGCACCAAGTGTGCCAAAGAAAATGCCCACACCATTACACCACCAGCACCACCACCTGAACCTTTGATACAAAGCAGGATGGATCCACGCTTTCATATTGCTTACGCCAAATACTGACCCGAATGTTGCAACACAAATTAAGACTCATCAGACCAGGCAACGTTCTTCCAATCTTCTGTTGTCCAATTTTGGTGAGCCTGTGTGAACTGTAGCCTCAGTTTCCTGTTCTTAGCTGAGAGGAGTGGGACATGGTGTGTTCTGCTGCTGCTGTAGCCCATCTGATTCAAGGTTTGACATGTTGTGCATTCAGAGATGCTCTTCTGCACACCTTGGTTGCAATGGGTGGTTATTTGAGTTACTGTTGCCTTCCTATCAGTTCAAACCAGTGCATTGAGTTGCTGCCATGTGATTGGCTGATTAGATATTTGTGTTAGTAAGCAGTTGAACAGGTGTGTCTAATAAAGTGGCCAGTTAATTTATTAATTTCTCTTCATATTTTTCAACTAGTCATCCACACCCCACCTGCAGTGGCTCCACCAGTGGGGCTTTCCCCACAGTTTGAGAACCACTGCTCGAATGCTAGATGGATTGCCAGTGATCTGGTGGATGTTAATAAGTTAAAAATAAAAAAGGTGAATCTACCATCATCATTTCACCAAGTATAGTTAACACATGTCATACTGATGATGTTTGATCAGTCTTCACTGCTTATCCAATTGAGAGAGGCAGGGTACACTGGATAGTCTCTGGTCCATCACAGGGCTAACACAAACAACCACACACTCACATCCAAACCCACGGGCAATTCACCAATCACCAATTAACCTGACAGGCATGCCTTTGGACTGTGGGAGTTCCCACAGAAAACTAACACAGGCAGGTTTGAACTCAAAACCTTCCTGCTCTGACGAACCTTTGTATACCCAAATATCACCTTTACTGGTTTGGTTTTCACAATGCTATCTGCTCTACCACCAACACTCCCATAACCAAAATGAAATAATAGATAAAAGACAGTGAATGTTGATTTGAACCTAATTTTCATCGTTCCCAGAGGATGAACCCATGCGGTGGTCCTGTGACTTTTTTCAAGAGCCACCACAGGTGCTTTCGAGTAAAATGTGTTAATACACTTTTTGTCTGCTGTTTCTGTCACATCAAGACAAACTGGTGAGTCTGTTGATTTCTACAGTGCAAAAAGTTTATAATTCTTAAGCAGGATCTTTGATAGCAGTTGTGTGTCTTTCTATTGAGGACAAGCTTTTATAGACTTTGTGAGTCGAACCAAGGCTTTAAGATAAAACATATTTTCAAACTGCTCCAGGCTTCTTCCTCAGGCTGTTGCCACATCTGTGATTTTTCTGATAATGGATGTTAGACCTGAATGCCTAGCCTTGCCCTGTCCCTTTCCTGTGAGTGCTGGCAGAAAGGGGTCCATTTAAGATTGGACATTTTTAAGTGGTAGATAAGAAGTTATTCCAAGTCAAAGGGTTGGAATAAACTCAATATCTACTGGTGCTAGAGTCTTTGATGAATTTAAAGCAATCACATCTTTTCTGTGCATATCTGTTCATACCTGCATTATGTTTGCCTGCAATGACTTGGAGAGAGAGAGGGAGTCTGCTAACTTGAGTACAGCTCCACCACCTCTCCCTCTTTCTTGGTGCAGCTTTGTGTCCCATCAAAGGCCCTGAGCAAAGAGACATGAGCCTTAATTGTTGTGCTTTATCAGGGGGATAAAGGCGGGATGGGCAGCAATTTAGGCCGCCTTTATGAGACTACAAAGTGTGACAGACTGACGGAGAGATAATTGGCAGAGAGGGGAAAGGAGGATGGGATAAAAGAGGAGAATGATGGAAAGATGAGGAGGAGAGGGGATGTGAATGGAAGCGTGTTTGATCAACAGAGAGGAGCAGAGCACGATGAAGTGAAACTCAACTATCGGTATGAAAATATCCTGCCTGTTTTGCAGGAAGGAAAATTAGTCACCCACCCATTGACTATATCATTCACAACTCAGACTGAGCTGAAGAAATGGTGGAAGAAATGTTACCTGTTTTAACTGCCTAAGTGCATCACAATCTTCAAAATTGTAATTAGTGCATTTATTTAGCAAGCTTCTGAATGATGTGAACCTTTTCTCTGCATTTAAATTTCTTAAATGGTTAATTACCAAATAAAGTGTTTGCCATAACGCTCAGATGTTAAATGTGTGCCCTCAACATTTTGAACGATTTCTTGAATTTAAATGTTTGCAGAGTTAAGAGTCCTTTTGTTGGGGTGTTACGTGGTATTTTAAGGTTTTGGATCCACTAGCTGCTTAGCTTTCATGCACTCCACAGCTTGTTAATGTGACAGGATAATGTTGGCCTCCTTCTATTACATCTGAACTAATGTGTTTATCTGATTTTACTGTGGCGATATGCAGAATGCAAAACAAAAGCTTAGCATCATTTCCAATCTGTTCTCTACTCCACACACTAATTACTTTATTTAGCTTTGATGCATGTTAAGAAGTGAGTCAGGAATGGTCAAAAATCTCTATTTTATTATACTAAAGAAACATTAGCTCAGTCATTCCCACAAATCACACACACTCTAATCATTCCTGAGTTCACACACTGCCTGAGCAGCCCTGAATCCCCGTCCCTCTCCTCTCCTCTCCACCCCTGACATGAATATATGAGTGTTTTTATGTTCGCAATGAAAAGGCGTCACTAAGTTAAGTGGCCTTGTTGTATTCTGCCTGGGCCCTAACGGCTTCCAGTGGGGGGTGTGGATGAGAGGGGGTGGCAGAGGTGGTGGTGGTGGGGGTAGATGAAGGAGAGGCCTGCACTACCATGCCTAATCAGCCTTTCTCGCCAGGGTCAAGACTTTCTGTCTGGGTCCGCGGTGCTCCCTGCCACTGAGGACTCACCCATTCAAGCGCACAATGTCCCTGTCAGTCCCGACAACACTTCCTGCCTCTGCTGGCTCCAGCCCTCGCAGGGATACACAATATTTCACAGCTCCCAACAATGGCCTGTCTGCCTGCACCCACCATATGGTTACTATGGGCCACAATATTGACACACATCACTAATTATTCAAAGAGCCAAGAGAGAGAACAAGGAAGCAGAAGAGAGAGGACCTGAAAAAAGCCGTCTACCGGTTGGTTTCCTATGTATATTATAATAATGTAAAATTATACACTGCATTATAGTGTAGACACTTTGAGTAGGTTGATACTGGCAACTTTCTATGCACCCATTTTTCTATTTTTTTTTTAGTACACTTTCAACTATCCATACATGATATGAAGTACATTAAATATTTCTTATATATTCAATTTAAAATTAGCATAGGTACATGAAAAATATGACAAACACCTAGAAAAATACAAAAATCCTTCTTTAAAATCACTCAACACATGCATACACAAATATAACTGACAGTCATTGACATATATGCCTGTAAATTATTGGTATTATAATGTACGAAAAAGTGGTTTCAAATCTCTTAAAAATTGTGTTCAGCTGGCTGCTTTTGAGTAATGAGAAAGTGTCCTTAAAGTTTCGGATGTTTTGGTCTGAAGCATTGAGATCGAGGGGATGTGATCCATATTGACAGTGTTTTGTATGAACAGGAGGACATCTGTGGTTCAGTCTATAGGCATCTGGGACATCTCTGCCTACCACATGTCTGCTCCCTTTCCCACAGAAGCCTCCTCATGGGGCGGGATCATCATAATGATGGAATCTTTGGGTTCGGCCAAGATGCAGAATTTATTGTTACCACAGACTGTATATCAAAGACGGACCACCGAGACATCGGACATTAGTTTGCGAACTAATTTAACCAGAGGTGACCATATTTGAAAGCGAGGATGGATTTCTACATTATCAGCTAATGCCAGAAAGCTTAGTTAGTGAGGTGGCTCCATAGACTGTGGGTGCAACGCAGAAACACAGTTATACACAGAAATACAGTTAGGTCCATAATTTCTTGGGCAAAGATACAACAGTTTTCTCTCTGTACATCACCACAGTAGATTTTAAATCAAACAATCAAGATGTGATTGAAGTGCAGACATTCAGCTTTAATTGAAGGGGTTTAACAAAAGTTTTGTATTTACAGTTTAAGAATTACAGCCATTTTTATACACAGTCCCCCAATTTTAGAGGCTTAAAATTAATTGAGCAATTGACTAACAAGCACTTTCATGGCCAGGTGAGGCCTGTTCCCTTGTTATTTCATGACAAATGAAGCAGGCATGATTTCTGAAGTTGATTCAATGTGTTGAATTTTTTTTTTTTGTTTTGTTTTAACTTTAATAATTTTTAAATATGAGGCTCAAAGAGATGTTGGTGCAAGTGAGAGAGGCCATCATCAGGCTGAAAAAAACAAAATAAACCTTTCAGAGAGATGGCAAAAAATTTACAAGTGGTCAAATGAACAATCTGGTACATTCTTAAAAAGAATGAATGCACTGGCCACCTCAGTAACACCAAAAGGCATGAAAGACCACAGAAGACAATTAAAGTGCATGACAGAATTATTTACATGGTTAAGAAAAACAAAATCTAACCAAGTCAAGAACACCAGGAGGTAGGCTTATCATTGTCAAGGTCTATAATCAAGAGATACCAAATACAGAGGGTTTACAACAAGGTGGAAACCACTGGTTACAATCAAGAACAAGAAGGCCAGATTAGACTTTACCAGAAAACATCTAAAAGAGCCTGCACAGTTCTGGAAAAAAAAAAAAAAAAATCTTTGGACGGATGAAACCAAGATTGACTTGTACCACAATGATGGGAAGTATGGAGAAGGAGAGAAACAGCTCATGATCCAAAGCATACCACATTATCTGTAAGACACAGTGGAGGCAATGTTATGGCATGAGCATGTATGGCTGCCAATGTAACCAGGGCACGGTGTTTGTTAATGATGTGACTGCTGATAGAAGTAGCAGGATGAATTAAGAAGTGTACAGGGCTGTACCCTCTGCTCAGATTCAGCCAAATGCTGCAAAACCGATCGGGCAGCACTTCACAGTGCAAATGGATAATGACCCAAAGCATACTGCAAAAGCAACCCAAGAGTTTCTCAAGGCAAAGAAATGGGATATTCTTCAATGGTCAAGTCAGTCCCCAGATCTCAACCCAGCAGAGCATGTTTTTCAGTTATTAAATAAAAAACTGAATGCAGAGAGACCCACAAACAAGCAGCAACTCAAGGCAGCTGCAATTAAGGCCTGGCAGAGCATCCAAGGGAGGAAACACAGCATTTGGTGATGTCCATGGGTTCTAGACTTCAGGCAGTCATTGACTGCAAAGGATTTTCATCCAAGTATTAATAGCAATCCTTATATCTAAAATTATGTTAGTTTGTCCAATTAATTTTGAGCCTGGGGGACTATGTATAAGAATGGTTCTAATTTTTAAACTGTTTATGCAAAATTTCTTTAAAACCCCTTGAATAAAAGCTGAAAGTCTGCACTTCACTTACATCTTGATTGTTTGATTTAAAATCAAACAATGGTGAAGCTAAACTACAAAAATTGTGTCTTTGTCCAACTGATTATGAACCTATCTCTACCTGCTAATTAGTGCTAAGTAACAGACTAACAAAATACTACAATTTCACTCACAAAAACTCAAGCACAGGCTTCACAGGCTGTTAGTAGGCCTACAATTAAAACACAGCAAACCATGTTATTTGTCAGGTAATCAAAAATGCTCCAAAGGGCACTGACACCACAATGACAATTGAGAGGTCCAGTTCAGCGGCTCACATTCACAGAGGTGAAGTGCCGGCTTCAGCTGCATATGTCGGCATCTAGCTGTCACTCAAAGGCTTAATAACTTTAAGCCTTAATAATATTTAAACAGGTAAGTTGTAAAAAAAAATTACCCCAGTACATTTGCCATGACTAAGGAAACATGTTTGTTCCTGCTGTAAAGTTGGGTATTTTAACAATGGAGTCTATGGGATTGACTTGTCTCTGGAACCAACCTCCAGTGGGAGGAGCTACAGTTTTTGGCACTTCTACAGTGGCTTCATTTTTCAGTCATGGAGGTTGCTTATTCATTGATCCTTACTCTCACTGGGATCATATGGTCTACTCCTTTAATATAATACTTTTAAAAATATGATTTCCCTACAAGTTATTGTCTTAGATTCAGTCTGGTTTATGTGCATCCTATAGAGAAATAGGCATAGAAAAAACAAACAGCTTTTCTTTTTCTGGCAATCTCACACAGCTTCTCCATGTCTGCATCCTGTATGTTTGTGTAAAGTAGAACAAAATGCAACTGCTTGCTGCAGCCTCACCCTGGAAAGTCAACTAATTACCTGCTGTCTGCTCTACTGTGAAATTGTTCGCTGATTGTTTAATTGAGCTTCAGTGGCTGTTCCAGTGTGTTATTATGGTCTATCCAGTGTTGAAAAATATCTAAGAAACTGCACTGAAATAGTTTTTTTTTTTTAATCATTTCACCCTGGCAGGAGGGAAAGTTGTTTTCAAATGTCTTAACCACATATTCTTGTCTTTAAATCTTAGAATTAGTCTCAGATCCAGTAGATTTGACAAATTTTGCATTATGACATTTTTGGTGTAATTAAACTGCAATTTTGAAAGAATGGCAATTATTATGCTATTAGAGAAGTTCTATACAAGAAACAAAGAAGTTTTGGGGAAATAAATATGCTTTTAGGCTATGTCAGCATCAGCACAACTTTTAGTTTTACCACATTAGTGCAAAGAACAGATAAATTACGGCATGCATGGAGGACATAGACTATGTATAAAAGATAAACGTAGCCCCCCATCATGTCACCCATTGATTTGTGAGGTCCTGTTTTGAAGCCCCAAGTTGACTTTTTGCCTATTGCTATCTTGTTTTTTTGAAACCACATGTCAGGGGCCAGCGGTGATCTGACATGTGGCTGCATTAGCAAATATATTAGCAAAATATTTACTGAGGTCATAAATCAGGTGAAAGGTAGGGTTAATTAACCACTGACTTCTGAGGAGTCTGCTGGCCATTAGAAAGAATGCAGCTTTAAGACAATTTTGCATTGGCTTCACTTTTCAGGGGCTACTAACGTCTTTTATCTACAGTTTCAAGAAAACAATGAAATACCATACTACTGCCACCCTCTGCGTTCACAGAAAACAAATGCTTCACCAAGCCAGTTTCTTTAGTTGTACACACTGAAGAGGCTGTTCTCAGACACCTCTACCAGTGTCTTTCCTTTTACTACCCTCCCTCCTATTCTCATCACTCTGTCCCGTGGCTGGCGCTCGTTGAAATTCCCGCCCGGCTGCCCCCTGAGTGATGGGAATGCAGTCCTGTGCAGCAGGCCATGACAGGCCCATGTTGGGACAGGCCTCAGCGCTCCACTCCACAGAGCAATTGATTGACAGGTCTCACTGAGGGAGGTGGGATTCCTCATCTGTCAGTCAAAATGCCGCTGGAGATAAAGATGCCATGTAATGGATCTCTGGGACTAGACATGTTACGAGCCAGTGTTTCCTCCTCTGTCCTCCCAGGTCCTTAGCAGCTAGGTAAAGTTAGCTTGTTGGCTGAGGGTGAAGGTTGCCACAGGTCCAGATGTTCCTGAAGTTTACTATCCCTCTCCCGACTCACTGTGATGTGCTGTGTCACATCTGTCTGGGCAGAGGTGTGCCATATTGCTTCCCATCTGCCACATGGCACACTCACATTCACACAGAAACGGAGGCACACACATGCAGCGTGCCCAGAAACTGCCCATTTTAACCAGGGCCATAAATAGTGTAATTCATGGGTGTGAAACAGCGGGTTTTTAAGAGCGCTCAGAGGAATGGAGCAGAGCTGAAACCTTTGGCAGCTGACGGACAGATTTTCTGTTCCTGGTAGCCACATGAAACTCTGTGAACTGCACACTGAACACACTGAGGCAGAAAGGCATTGAAGACCTGCTGGTGCAAGAAAATAAGAGACAAACCATCTTAGTCTTTCTTTCCTTCTGAATTTCTCTGTCGTTGTGCAGCTCACCATCTGTCTCCTCTCACACTGCAGCTCTGTCTCAGTGTCTCTGTCTGTCTCTCTTCTGTCCTCTTTTTGAGCCAGGGGGGCAGTACTGACGTGAATGTCACCCCTGTCTCAATGTTACTTAGGGGAAATTGACTCCTTAGCCTCGGTGCTGTCAGCAGCCATATGCTAATGTTTTCATATTCCAGAGAAAAGAGGAGAGGGAGTCATAAAGACTGCTAAAGTCAGAATTATAACCCTGGCTACCACTGGCGAGGAGAAGGAGAGGCCCCTTCTGTCACACCATGAACGCCGTTAAAGCCCTGATTCCTCTGTCCTAGGAAATACCATGGGCTTCTGAAGCACCACATTAATGCCAGCTTTTCAGTGAAAGTTAGACTTTTTTTTTTTTTTTTTTTTTTCTTTTATTTTTTTCGCGTGTTTTTTTTTTTTTTTTTTTTTTTTTGTGGGGTTTGTTTTTTTTTTTAT
>VUQI01061650.1:8753-24752 GCA_015106735.1 Paratilapia polleni
CCCGGGTTTTCCCCCCCCCCCCCCCCCCCTTTACTTCTTAGTCTTGTTAAACAGCTGATCCTGCAAAAAACAATGTGATTCTCCTGTCCAGCCTTCATGGCGAGTGCGGTCACTGCTCCTTGTTACCCAGCCAGAGGTTTTAAGGCTGTCGCAGCACCGTGCACAGCGAGTAAACACTGTGGTAATATGTGTGTATGTGTGGGTAACAATAACATTCCTGTATGAAAAGCAGCAGTTATTGCAGCACATCTGAGCCTTATGCCAGGCCACCACAGGGAGTGAATACTGTCACACACACATATGCTTACATACTGTGCATTTCACTCATCTGTTGAACAAAATACTTTGGAACACTGTTTTAAGTTTGACAGTTGATAAATTTCTGTCTGAATTGTTTTTTGTTCCCCCCCAAAATCTTTTTTTTCTCCATTTTCCACGAGTCCATGTGCAACATGAAGTGAGGCTTCAAACTTAAACTAAAAAACTGCAAGCTTAGCATAATCTTAGCAGTCTAGTCAGGATGGATCACCTTCAGTTTTGACAGCTACCATTGCTGTTGAGGGAAAGGAGAAATTAAATTGGCTTATTTGTAGGCCAGTAAAAATATATAAGGGGGCCAGTAAGATTCTGATCTACTGAACCGGGGGACAAGTGGGGAAAAGAAAAGTTTAAAATGGAAATAAAATGTTAAAATGAAAGAGCAGCTGATGTGTTTCATTGTAGAGAATTATGTTAGGTTGAACGGTATAAAGTTCTAAAGCAAATGTATCAGTCCACTTTTGTGTCTATGAGTTCTGAATACTGAATACTGAATACTTATTAAACATGGTGCTATACAGTAGGAGTGGTGTGATCTCCATGTGATTAGAATATCTCGATGGTGCAAAGAAGGTGAAGTGATGGTGAAAGTTGCTCCTATACAGATTTGAGTTGTTTTGTTTGTCTCTTGTCACTTTCTGAGCTGCTAACTCTTGTCCAATGCAAATATTATAATAAGGCCCAACAAACTTGAACATGTTTCTAATTAAGTGGCAACACATGACCTAAAATATACTGAGAAAGGTGTACAGTGAGGTCCAGTTCCACTAGTAAAGATCAGTGTTGGGTTGCATTGTCACATAATTACCAACTAACCATATAAACCTTAGGCTACAGTCCTGCACACTGACACAAATCCCTATCTTAATGAGGACACACATGCAAACTTTCTTTTAGCTTTTCAGTTTGAAAACAAAACCAAAGAGACAATCACCACTGCGATTCTGTTGTACAGGTAGAAATAGAGGCTACAATCCAACAAACCTCACTGCTCATCACTGCCTTTGTTAACTGCTGAAGATCAGGCTCTGGCTGCTGGGCTGGAATCAGCATACACTCAGTTTTAACATCACTCTGAGTTCTTTGCTGGCTTTGTGCAGATGTTTGCAAAGACTCAGTGTTGTGTTAGCAGTATAATGGAGTTGTTTCTGGTTTGCACTTTACCATTGTACTCTTGTGCTTTTGTGCAACAAAAAGAGAAGTAATGTTCATATCTCCACTCCTCAAAAATGGTAGACCACTTCATCATTTTCCTCCTCCCTGCACTACAAACTGAAATCAGTTTGTAGTGCAAATGCAGGAAGAAAGGGGCATGTTTGATGTTTTTGTCTTTCTATCTGCCCATCTTCCACATAACTGAAGAGCCTCTGTAATTCATTACATCACTGCGTTAATATAAAAATGCAATGTGATTACAGTAATGAGCTACTTTGTAACGCATTACAGTTATTTTGAAGCTTCAATCTTAAACGAATGGGGAGATTTTGATGGTCACTGAGACATAAAAACTGCCAAACTGCCAGTGAAATCTGATAAAAAGAAAAAAAATACTTCAAAAAACTGTCAGAAGGCGGCCATACAACATCCTCTCCATGTACGCAGAGTAGTGTTGCTCGAGTCTGTTTTATTTAAAATATAAACAACACTTTTAAGCCATTTATGTTTATCTGCATGCAAATTCTGTCTCATTTGTTGTATGGTGAACTTAGCACATCTGTCACAACCATCACCTCTCTGCCCCTTGATCTCAGCATTAAGTTGGATAAGTGGTCAAGAAAATGTAAGCCTGCCAAAAACAAGATAATCTTTCAACTTATAAGTAATTTATATTAATAAGCCTTTATTTATTTTCAAAAATTATAAACAAAATTGAAGCAATTTGAAAAGCAAACAATGGTTCTGAAAAGGGAAATACCTAGAAATTAATTACATAGGTTAAAGACATGTATGTCACACACACTTTATTTTGATTTACACACCTTTAAATTGTCAAAACTCTCTAATGTACAGTTACGGTGCTGTTGTGTTGACATTTGTACACAGATAAACAGAAATATTTGTCATAAACACTACCAAAGTACTGAAAACACCACCACTGTATTCATAGACAGTATAAAAAGATGGATGTAGTTTTTGGGTCTGAAAAGTGAAGTCAAAAGCAGAAGTGCCTTAAACCTGCATTTTATTCAGTACTCACCAGGGGGCGACACCTGTGGTTGCAAAAAGACCTTTGTCTTTTAGAAATCTATGGGAAAACATCCCTCGGGCCTGACCTCTGCAAAGACTTTCCAGATGAGTTTATGGGCTCAGTCACTCATTTCTGGTCACACTGAATAAAACAATAAATCCATTTAGTAAATTTTGGTTGTTCTAAGTTTCAGAAAGAAGGATTATCTGGGATATGCTCATTGGCTAACGGGTTGTGATTGAAAAGTAATTAACCAGTGAGCATATGGTTTCACAGTCAGATCTGCACATCGCTTGTCACATCAGATTTCAAAATACCAAAATGGGGATGGAGAAAAAAGATTCATTTTGAGGCTTCAAAACAAGACTTCAGAAACCAGTGGGTGACATCACAGTGGCTTTGTCCATCTTTTATACTGCCTATGGCCTTATTACACTCTCAGAAAAGGACCTTATTGTGCCTTTACAACAGCATGTCACTTAGATGGAACCCTCTAAGGCCCCAGTCACACTATAGGAAAAATAGGTCAGCGATAGATTGCACTGAATTCTTTCGCTGTCTGGGACCGATTGCAAGTAGTCACCCAGATGTTCAGCATGCAGCACCCTCAACTTCTGTATGACCAATTTTTGTCACAAGGTGAATGCACTGGTCGCCTGGTGAGAGGCAGTTTGTCTCCATCTGACTCGGACAATCTCAGACAGATTGCCAACAAGTTGCAAGTGAGGCTACAATACAGTGAGGATACAATGTGATGAAACACACAAACCTGAGTTACTAATGTTTGTGGCAGGTAATTTACTATAAATTCTGCTAGATTTAACACGGGAAAGCATGTCTTATTTTGCGCCTGATGTGTGTGCAATATTTGCTGTGAGTGTTAATTTATTTGGACTGAAAGGGGGAAATGTTTTCAGACCAAGTGCGTAATTGGCACGGCTGGATGGCTCAAAGTGTGAGCGCAGTGCCAAAACTTTGGCTCTGTCCTGTAACTCCTCACTCAGTCCTCACTCTGAGTGTTTAGAGCCGAGCCCCACATACTCCTACTCCGCAATAATACAGGGAGCATCGCAGGGAGGGAGGAGTATGATCCCGACGCAAGTAAATAATGTTTTGTATTCTTCTACACATTGTACACATCAACTGTTACACACAGATTTCAGGTTTATAAGGAGGAATAGTTTGTAATAAAGCAACTCTCTGGACAAATCCTGCGCTCCACCCGAGTCTCAGTTCTCAGGACTCCCCAGCAACGTCTATCAGAAGAGTTTGCCTTTAAATCATAAACATATTGATTCTTCTTCACCCTCCTCTCCTTTATCTGAACTGCCACCTGTTTTCAGAGAGAAACACGTGCACTAAAACCTGCACTTACACTGTATTATTTTGTTAGTACGTAACTCACACCCTAATTTTTGAGCACAAATTTACGCTGCTCTTGGTAGAATGCTGGTCATTGATGAAATGAACTAGGTGTTTGTTTATAAATTTATAAATTCTAAATTCCCACCGTTTAGATCTGGCCCAGTCTGTGGCTGAGACAGTCGCGCCTGATGTGCTGATTCTACACCGTCCACCGGTGGCGAGTCCGCCTCTGGCTCCAGTACAGAAATGCACGTTGATGTAGACAGCGACAGATTTCCAACAGATTTTAGATTAATCACAGTTAATGGCAGTATTATTGCAAACAGATTGCATTTAAGTGCCAACTTGACCCTGTTCAATGGAAAACTGATAGCAGACTGACTCCATCTTATTGCTGTTTCACCCCCGTTTTATCGTGATCTTGACGCACCAAAGTTGCTTTGAAGACGGCAACTAACTGCAAATGGTCTCAGACCTGGTGCCCATCTTTGAATGACCACTTCAAAGGCAAGGAGATAGCAAGCTGATTGCACACAGCCGCAATAATTTTGGTTGTGCCGTGGTCTCCGACCACTGTTTACCCTAGTGTGACTGTAGCCTAAGAGGTACTACCATTGTACCCTTGACAGGGGGTACCTCTTTGTACTCTTGTGGTTTTTACCTTGAAGACAGTCTTGAACTGCTGGGGAAAATGTTGTTCCTTAATGTTGTGGTACAAAATTTACCTTTTCAAGAAGGTGCAAAATTGGGTAGACATTAAAATATTTTTTAGCTTTATTTATTCATGCTCTTGGAAATGGACTGGCACTTGGAAATGCACTTTTTCATGGCACTGTGAGTGATCCTACTGACCACTGAAAGTTTTATCTGCCTCACATCTGTTTCTGTGGCCACCAGGCACAGGAACAAAGGCAGGTTCAAACCCAGAATCAACTTTCTATGAAGGAACAGTGCTGACATGCTGCTGATCTACAAGACAGATACAAAAAGAAACCTGTCAGAATGTATTAAATGCTTTTCATTGACTTAAACAAAACTGTAAAACCTTAAAATCTAAGAGTAAAATTAATATTTTACTTGATTCGTTTTTGAATTTGGCTGACTCTCTTGTGATGTTGCACATTAAAATTTAGAAGAAACTGTTCAAATATGTACCTTTTACTGTTTGAGAACATATATGTATATTTCCAACCACCTAAACATTATACATAGTTACCTAGATTGTACATGAAGGAGCAGAAACTGACTTTTACTGTACCTCTATTTCTGAGAATGTAGTTTACCAAAAGGTGTCTCCAGGTGGACATTTTGCCATGATTACACACACAGACAAACTCACAAGGTTACAACAACACCAGCTACACTATTGCTGCTGGTAAACATCTAGGTGTGGACAGTGAACAACCATCAGTGTGCCCTTAAGCAAGGTTGTCTCTATTTTTTCTGTCCATCCTTGTCCTTTTGTTCCTCAGTTTCTCACCCCTCCTCCTCCCATCCCATCCTCTGCTATTCCTGTGGCTCATCAATATATCAACCACTGTGATTCTCTCTTTATGTCGCTCTTGGAGGCAGTGCTGCGTACATTAAATATTCAGAGGAAGACCGTCTAGTGCAACAACCCAGCAACCTCTCCACAGAGAGAGAGAGAAAGAGGCACGGTGTTCTCCGTCTCTCTGCCACCCTGGGGATGGGAGTCTCCGGAAGAGCCCAAAGGGAAGGAGAACCCCTTTCTCCCTTTGGTTATCACTGAGCGTGTGCCGGGGGTCATCTCAGGGTGAACAGCGTGGCCTGAATGTCAAAAAGCTGCAGAAGTTGGTGCGGGTAGCTCAGAGGAAGACAGAAAAGGCCACACGGAAAAAAAAGAGCAGGAGGAGGAGATATGTGGTGTCAGTGTGGGAGGAAATGATCAAATTAGGTTTAGCACATTTCCCTTTGTGGATGTTTGTGTTTGAATCCCTTTGATTGGTTTTTGATTTAACAAAGACTGCCACAAAAATGCAGCAGATACACAGATGTCCTAGTTTGCCCTGTTGATTTTCACGACACTCAACACTTCCTTCACGGTCCCAGTTCTCAACCTTGTGTGTGTGTGTCTCAATGTGTGTGTGTGTGTGTGTGTGTGCCTTTTGTGTAAACTCATTTTTTGCCACCCACATTTGAAGTCGTGAGCAGACAAACAGGCATGACAGTGAGAAGCGAAAAGAAATACGTCTCTCCCTTGTTCAGGAGTGAACAACAAATGATCTTTTGTGCTTCTGTGTAAGTGAACAACTCAGAGGCAAATCCAGTGAAAACAGCTATTAACATGTCTTAATAATCACTTTAGCTCTCTCTCTCAAAAACAACTCCCTCCTTTAATCGCGATGACTGGCTAACTGCATGTGTTAAACACTATCTGCAGCACCAGTATACCTTTGCATGTTGAGGCATAAATGATCTGAATGCATCACAGAGAGCTCAGACTGGAGCTTTTTTTTCCTTTCTTTTTTTAATGGCGAGAAACCCGTATTTTAACTTAACAATGGCTGCTTCAGAGTCCAAATGCAGCTGGACACTCCCCCGTTCCAAAATCCTGCAAACATCCACAACCACCCACTCCCACAGTGTCAGTGCTGACAACAAAAATGGATGGAAAGTAAAACCGTCTCACTTTAAAACAAGGCTCTTTGTGTGTGTGTGTGTGTGTGTGTGTGTGTGTTTGTGTGTAAAACAACATTCCATTCATTCCTGAAGCACTAAGCCATCCAGACTGGGCAGCAGCACCAGAGCACCAGTTACAGCCACACAAACATTTGTGGAGACACACACACACACACACACACACACACAGAGTGTCTTTATCAAACTGCTTGCTTGCTTGTAGAGATCACTGGTTGATGTGACGCAAAGTAGTAGTCACAGTTTGAGGTGCACAGGGGAATAAAAGAGGAATTTACAGTGATAAGTCAGACCAAGGTCAAATATTTGCAAGGCTTGTTTTGACCTGGTCTTAAATGTGCACTGAATAAAAAGTGAAAAGAGTCAAATAAGCTTTCAACAAAATGGTTGAGTAAAAGTTCATTTCTGTCTCTGTTACATCCCCCAGAAAGTTCAGGCGATGTACAGTCTACACAAATGTTCACTCTAGGGCTAATTACTGGTCCTCAAGGTAAATCTTCGAGGGCAAAAAATGTACATTTTCTAGATTTTAAGGTGCAGTATCAGGATACAGTTCTGTGAAAGACAAAAAAAATCAGGTAAAATATAAATTTTACTCTTAGATTTTAAGGTTTTACTGCCTCCTTTAAGTAACTGTGGGGCATTTAATTCATTCTGTATCAGTTTCATTCTGTATCAGCATGTCACCTCACAGTAAAAATGTTCTGGGTTCAAACTAGAGATGTTCCTGGTGACTAATATACTAGTCATTTAAAGGAGAGAGAAAAGATCTGACTAGTCTAAAAAGCAGAAAACATTCAGAAAACATTTTAAACTGAGCACAGTCTCATGGCTCAGTCACACTAGAGTAAAAATAGGAGGGCAACCTCCTTGCGTCTAGGAAAAATTGGTGATTGCCCAGTGATTGCATTGAATTTTTTTGCTGTTGGAGACTGACTGGAAGTAGTTTTGATCACATAGCGATTGCACAAGTTGCCTGGTTAGAGGCAACCTGTCTCCAGTCACTCTCAGACAGATTGTCATAGGTTTACAAATAATTGCTGTCTTATGCAGACAGACTGCCAACGTGTTGCAATCAATCTGAATCCATGAGTGCAACTCGTCTGTGATGTGTCTCTTTGCAAAAGGGAACTCAATTCAACTGGTTGCCAACTGGTTGTAGCCACTTCATTACTATTTGTGGAGGAATTACTGAATTTCAGTTTCAAATCTATGAGGTTCTGGCTGGACTCTGAATCTAAGTAGTTAATGTGAATTTCTGTGTATATAGATGGGAATAGATTTGCAACAGATGGTGATAGATCTTTTTGATGATTTATCACAGTTAATCACAATTATCACAAACAGATTACATATAATTGCCAGTTTGACCCCATTCAATTGCAAACTGATAGCAAACTGACAGCAGACTCACTCCATCTTATTGCCATTTTATTGCTGTCTTGACACACCAAAATCACTTTGAAGATGGCAACTGACTGCAAGTGGTTGCAGACCTGGTTCCCGACCTGGTTCCCATCTTCAAAGCAACCATTTCAAAGGCAAAGAGACTGCAAGTTCATTGGACAAGGTCGCTGTAATCTTGGTCATGCCACGGTCTCCAACCAATGTGTTCCTTTAGTGTGACTGTAGCAAACACCATATAAATACTGCATGTGTATTTAAGAGCAATTTGAAACCATTACTCAGATTCTGTGATAATCAAATCCGGATTTAAATGTCGCTGAAATGTGTGGTACTTTGTGGCATGTATAACATCACACACACAATGTCACATTAGTTTGCTGAGTATGACTAGCCTTAGCAGCACTAGCACCAGCAGTCTCCCTTTCTTTTATGCTGACGTCCACACGCCTGTGCAAAATGCTGCTACACATCACTGTGGTTCTGATATATGTCAGTTTACTCTAAAACTGCTGACATACAACTGCTCATTTTTTACGTTAACATACTGCAGAACTGCGCCAGTTAGCACAGCTGACATCTGCTTACTTTCCCCCTGGCTTGTTTACAACTTCCTAACATAGAGAGAGAGGTGTTGTTGACTTTCAGGGCTGCTCGGGTGGCATCTCTGAACCAACAGGTAAATGTACGTACATTAATAGAATAAGAATAATTAATTGAACCGACTAGTGTTTCTAATGCCAACTGACAAGAGCAGCGATGTTTAAACATTGAGTCAACTCGTCATGTGCATCCCTAGTTCAAACCAACTGAATGATTTTCTCTTGATGTTCCCTTTTCCTGCCTCAGTCCAAAAACATGCATGTTAAGATAGTTGGTAATTCTAAATTGCATATGTTAGGGTGATCAGTAAGCCTAGAAAAGTACTGTACATCTGCCAGTCCAAGTACCTGAATAGTAATCTAAGTTCATGTATGCCCTGCACCCATTTTTGCCCCTTTTTAAAAAGATATGTGCTTGTACCATTACATCAATTCAATTCAATTCAATTTTATTCAATTTTATTTATGTAGTGCCAAATCACAACATTTGCCTCAAGGTGCTTTGTATTGTAGGGTAAAGACCCTAAAATATTAGAGAGAGAAACCCCCAAAAATCAGACAACCCCTTAAAAGGAAGAAACCTCTGGCAGAACCAGGCTCAGGGAGGAGCAGCCATCTGCCGGGACCAGTTAGGAGTGAGGGGAAACAGAAGAGAGCAGAGGGAGAAGAGACAAAGAGACACTATGAGAGAGGCAGAGTTTAATAATAACTAATGATTAAATGCAATAGTGGTGTATAAACACATGGAGAGTGAAAAGAGGTCAGTGAAGAAGAAACGCTCAGTGCATCATGGGAAGCCCCCAGCAGCCTAGGCCTTTTGCAGCGTAACTAAGGGATGGTTCAGGGTCACCTGATCCAGTCCTAACTATAACCTCTATCAAAAAGAAAAGTTTTAATCCTAATCTCAAAAATAAAGATAGAAAATCAGAAGATAGAAAATTGTCACTCTGAAACATAAGGGTGCAAATAAGTATCCCTGTCAAGCTGTTGTACACCCAAAGGTTTGATAAGATACTTCATTTTCTGAGAGTACAGAATCATACAAGTTATGAAATTGGCTTTAAAGTCCAAATTGTAGAACATAGCTCACACATTTTTGGTGTAATTCCCAAGACATACATTTCCCCACAGCTACAGATATTAAATCCCATTATTTAATAAGACTGGAAGATACTTTGGAAAACATAATGTTTGTTGCTGAAAAAGCTAAGCCATGTTATCTCTTTTATTGGAGAAGTTCATTTGGCCAAAGCAATAAATTGGAATAAATCTTCACAAGCAATGCAATACAAATTATATGCCAACTAAAATCTGCAACATTCATTTTTAGCTGCTAGCGATGTTGTTCTGGTGGTTGGTTGGATCCCCGCTTTGGATGAAAATTTCAACAACTATGAATATTTTGCCATTAAATCAAGGACAGACATTCATGTACCATGGAATGAGTTGTATTAGCTTTGGTGGTCCTCAAACTGTGTTGAATGAATGGGATTTTTTTAAGAAAAAACGTTTTTTGGCTTCTGAATAGTCAGAATGAGAATTGTTGCTTTAACCAGTGGTGGTAATACTTTGGTTTATAATAGCCTCCCTAAAACTAATGACATTCATATGGAATTCAGATGTAATTTGCGCTTAAAGTGACAACAGACAGCATCCCACCTCCCTAACTGCTGATGTTAAAGCAAACAACTTGCCACCTTAATGAGAATTAGCAAATGTTAGTAGTATAACATGCTGAACTAAAATATGACACACTGTAAACATTACCTTAACTTAAAATAAATATAATTACATGCCAGCCCGGATGGGGGTGGGACTTAGTCTCAATCAATTAGCCAAACCTAAACTAGTATGAGGCTGGGGTTCACCCCCGACAAAAAGTAGCAAAACATTTTTTTTTAAAGGGAAACAGTGAAGCATTGAAGCATTGCTTCAGCAGTAAAATTTAAAAAGAAACTAAACCACATAAATACACAGATTTACTAAACTGAACTAAATTGTCGGTCATACCTGTTTCACAGTCAAATTTCTGTTACTTTGTAACAAAGTGCGACTGCTGGAGTGCTGAGTGTTGTGATTCAGGTATATATGTAATGACTCGTTCATCAAATTATTTAATAAATTTTTCTTAATCTGTTACTTTGTGTGAACATTAAAGGCAACGGTTCTGTGATCTGAAATTTGTCTGACTGGTAGAAAGAGTTTATTTATCTTGAATAAAGACTTTATTGCAACGTGGGCTCTGTCGTCATGAGAATAACGCCACATTATCCATTTCAAATTCTGCAAAACTAGTCCACATTCAAGAAATAAATAAATCCTCTTTTTTCTGGATTGAATGCAGTGATAAATAGGGAGCAAAATGATATGACAACAAAGGCTACTTTAGGGGGAAAAAACGCAACTTTTTTTTTTTTTTTTAATGGGCTAGCCACTATTTAAAGAGCTTTAATTATACATTTTATTATTATTTTTATTACTTATTATTTTTCTTTAGCTCTTCTTTAATGTTACAGCTGAAGCCAACACGTTTCAAAAGGTGAAACTTTTACTTTGCAGACAAACTGTCTGTTTCCGGCTTGCATCATGCTTTCTTAATTTTCGTTGGGCAAGTTAGATAATGGAACAAGCTGATCCTTTGTTGCACTGAAGTGTGTTGCGCATTTTCATCCAAAGCCACAGATAAAGAGGGAAGCAAAGTTTTCACATGGTTTAGGCAGCACTGGCTGTTGAAGAACAAGCTCACATGTGTCAGTATACATTTGCATTAGCACAAGGAGGACAATGAAAACAGAAGAATACCTCCAAACTGGCATTTCTCATTATATAACTCGAACAGCTGCAAAAGAAATAGTTTTCGTGCACAGATCCGTAACATGTCTTTCAACCAGGAAACTGCAGCAAAACGCTGCACACCTCATTCAGACGGAACATGCCATACTTAGTCCTTTCCTTTGTTTGCTGCAGCCTGCCAGTGTCTGAGTGATGTTGCCCATTTCTTCTCTTTGAGTTTACATCAGATTTGATGTTTCTTTGTTTAATACCAAATTAGTGCCTTTATTTCATTCATTAGAGTTGCCCATTGCTTATTATTGTTTTCATTTTCCTCGAAGCTAGCAATTATCTGTAACACCTGAGTGGAAATTCTTTTAGTCAATCAACTGTTTAACAGCTCTGCTCTGGTCCTCATACTTTGACTGGAAAGCCAATGCAAATGGTGCTCGGTATAACCCAGTCAGTTTTCTGACTTGTGTAGCTCAACACTCAAAGTAGAACTATGCAGATATAAGCACTCCTGCTTTTATATATTCTATAGATTTATACCAAATGTTATCTGTTAGGAGTTGTGTCTGAAATATAAGACACTCAGCAGTTTGCTTTGTAATGAGCACAACACTGAGATTTATGACACTCCTGACAGGTATACTACATAATAGTCATTTTAACATGTATAAAACACAATATCGTATTGTGCAGTTGTTAGCAGATAGTAACACACATTCCTTGGTCTTTTTCATTCCATTGTGATCATTTTTGAAGGCTCTAAATACATCACATCAGAGTTCAGACTTTCAGAAAAAACAATGTGTGTTGATTAGACAGTCATCTTCTGCTAGTTTTCATTGGCTCCCTGTTAAATCCAGAATTTAACTTAAAATCCTTCTCCTCACATCAAAACGTCCTGAAAGATCAGGCCTCATTACACCGCCCTGCATCATATTTGCTGTATGAAATCTAACACTTGTTCTTTACTAATTTTGGCTTGCTGATTTTAAAAATAATGTCAATTTTGCTCTTCAGCTTCAATTTGCCGTGCGTGTGTGGAAAACCTCCGAGCATGGACTAATGGAAAGAAAAAGAGCTTGGGTTTTGGTATTCCAGTGATATGGAGGGAGCCACAGAATCACTTTGATGACTGCTGCTTCTGTTTAGTCCATATTTCTGGATACAGCTCCAAAACTAAATCATCTATCAGTTCCCCTAACCTGCCATCAGCAATGAGACCTGTACCACATTCAAATGAAATACCACCTCCCATTTTTACTGGCGTAGTTGATGAGAGAGAAGAGTCTGATTATCTTTTGTCTCCAGATGTACAACATTCCAGTAATGAAGACTTTGAAGATCCACCTTCTAGTAGCTCATCTGTCCCCCAGTTATTCACTCAGCCAGAGTTAAAGGACTTCCTCTGCCAAAGGCAGCAGCTGAGTTGCTTGGGTCTAGGCTCAGTGAGAAAAACCTCCTGGCTCCAGGATTTTCTTTTATTGGCATCATGAGAAAGATCTTATTCCATTCTTTAAAATGAATGATGACTTTCTCTATTGTGTTCATGCCGAAGGTCTTTTGGGTGCAGTGGGTTGTGGGTATGATGCAGATGAGTGGAGGCTGTTCAAAAGCCAGCCTAAAATGCGTCCTACTGCATAACGGCAATTGCTTTGCATCCGTGCCCATTGGTCATTCTGTCCAGTTAAAAGAAACCTATGAAAATATGCAAATTGTGTGTGTACAATGAGCGCAAATAGACCATATGTGAAAAAAATAGATTCGCATTTTGTGGCAAAACTGTACATCATTGAATATTTTATTGGCATTTTTTAACTCAGCATCATTGAACTGGGTAGTAAGGTGTTATTCTTAAAGATCTCACAGGATGATATTTCCTAATAAAGCACTTTGCTCTCAGACTGCAGGCTTATCTGTGGTTCCTTGAGTTTCCAAAAGTAGATGGGGAGACCTTCAGCTTTCAGGCCCCTCTCCTGTGGAACCAGCTCCTAGTTTGGGTTCAGGAGACAGACACCCTCTCTATTTTTAAAGATAGACTTCAAATTTTTCTCCATTAGGTGTCATTAGTTTTTTTAGATCAATTCACAAGTTTGCTTGTGGGGAGCTGGGGAGAATAAGTGTTTTATTTGCATTAATGGATTTTTTTCTTTTACCACCATAAAAAAAGAGTTCCTAATTTGCTTACTATTATTATACTATTACTACTACTTGCAGCCAAATAGCTCAGAACCAGCCCACCAAATCCACCCCACTTTGCAAGTTTGACATTTGCAGTGAATTCATTGATATCTAACATGTTTCAATAAAATACAGTGCTGTTAATGCTGCAGTGATGCCAGCATTACTACACAGGATTGAAAATGTTTGAAGAGTAAGAAATATTTCTAGAATTGAATTATAAAGAATAAAATACTATTGTTGTTTAGTTCCAAAACTTCCACATGTATTCCAATTTGTAATGCACATGTAATAGGACATATTGTTGAAACTGCACTCAGTATCTCAGAAAATTCATCCGTTTTGTAAATGGATGGTTTATTAAATGTCAACTGTTGCTTGTACCTGCTAAGAAAGGTAGGTGATTATGCAATGGTTTAATCTGTGCAGTCCGTTTGAGATCAAATTGGGCTCCAGGTACCCCATGAACTAAAATGAGTTTGACACCACTGATATAGAAAGATGCATAAAATTTGTGATTGCACACATAGTTATTATCACTCAGGAGACTTAAGTCATTGGGGGTGTGCACATGTTTACACTGTTAGGAATTTTTCTTCAGGTTCTTAGATTAATTCATCTCAGATTGGCAGATATGAATGTGGGATGTTGGACTGACTGGCTCTGTTGGTTGATGATGTGACTATAATCCCAAGTATTAATGATATTTCATAGGATAATAAACAACAAGTACAGCCAGATGAAATGCCTATCTGACTGACTTTACTTATTGATACAGTTTGGACCAAGCATAACATTAATTATTCCAAGGTGGAAGGATCCACTGTAGAATTTCATATCCACAGAAACTGACGGGAATCTAAAAAGGAACTCTCTCAGTCAGGGGATCACTCTCTTCTAAGGTGTAGAGCAGTATAAGCACGTAAAAAAGGAGCACCAGCTAGAGTTATTTGAGCCAATATTTCGCCCAGGGCCAGTGGAGGCATCTCCTTGCTCAACCCAGAACAGCAATGAGTGAACCAAAGCCTTTCGTCTGTCTACAAAGCAAAGCGAAAGCCAAGATGTTCCAAGAAAAATCCTCATGGCTTCGAGTCTAGCAGATGGGGGGTGATGAAACACTCGGAAACAGTGTAGAAAGAATTTGCTTCTGCCACTATATTTTTTTTCCATGCCATTGTCATGTCATGATCAACAAATATATGAGGTCCTTGTATTTATACTTCAGTGATACAGCTGTTGCTATTTGACAACCGGGCTCCACACAGATCACTTGGTGATCAAATGTGCTTTCAGGACTTTGAATATTTTTTTTGTGCAATAGTCAGTTGATGCAGTTGGATTTTCTGTCCTTGTCCATTCAGTTATATCTAGTTCTTTTTCTATTTAATCTAAACACTGTTGTTGGTGAGCCCTTCATGTGGGCTGCAGGACTTTCCCCTGGAAAAGACAGCCTGTTAAGTTCAGTGACTATTTTAGTGGTGACAGTGGGTGCCAGCCTGAGGGTGTAGTCCCCTACAACTGGTCATGAGACAGTTTTAGTCCAAGTAGGAAATTATATTACAGATACAAAAATCATAACAGCTGTTTGTAAGTGATAAGAGATTGCACAGATAAGAAGGGCGTTTACCCAACATGGCTTTATAAAAATAGAGACATAGCACTAGCCGTTTATAACAGATGGAAGAAGCAACTATTACATCTCCCAGTGGTTTTGGCTTTGTTAGCATTTTGGCTGATGCCATGTTGGCTTTTTGGAGCCATATGTGACCGTATGTGTTGGATGGGCTGTACAACACAGCGCATAGAATTAGTTGTCAAATAATTCAATTCCATTTCAATTCAATTTTATTTATATAGCACCAAATCACAACAACAGTTGCCTCAAGAGGCTTTATATTTTAGGGTAAAGACCCTACAAATTAGACAGAAAACCCCAACAGTTAGACGACCCCCTATGAGCAAGCACTTGGCAACAGTGGGAAGGAAAAACTCCCTTTTAACAGGAAGAAACCTCTGGCACAACCAGGCTCAGGGAGGGGCAGCCATCTGCCGCGACTGGTTGGAGGTGAGGGGAAAGAGAAGAGAGCAGAGGGAGACAGGACAAAAGACACACTATGGGAGAGAGACAGAGTTTAATAATAACTAATGATTAAATGCAAGTGGTGTATAAACACATGGAGAGTGAAAGGAAGTGAGGAAGAGGAAATGCTCAGTGCATCATGGGAAGCCCCCAGCAGCCTAAGCCTATTGCAGCGTAACTAAGCGATGGTTCAGGGTCACCTGATCCAGCCCTAACTATAAACTCTATCAAAAAGGAAAGTTTTAAGCCTAATCTTAAAAGTAGAGAGGGTGTCTGTCTCCTGAATCCAAACTGGGAGCTGGTTCCATAGGAGAGGGGCCTGAAAGCTGAAGGCTCTGCCTCCCATTCTACTTTTAAATACCCTAGGAACCACAAGTAAGCCTGCAGTCTGAGAGCGAAGTGCTCTATTGGGATAATATGGT
>VUQI01061652.1:0-12852 GCA_015106735.1 Paratilapia polleni
ATTTCTCTTCCAGGAGAAACATTATGTACATAGCTTCAGTATAATGTAAATAGGTGATTTAAAAAAAAACAAAAAACATTTTGTGTGTCATGAGTAATCTGTGTATGTACGGCAGTTCAGCAGTTAAAATCTGTTTCAGTGTTTATTAAAATGTCATTGACCATTTTTACTGCGCTAACCTTGCATCTGCTGCCGTTATTTTATCAGCTGTGTTTGCATGTTTGAAATCTCATAAAAACTTGAAATAATGCTGCACAGGTTGCTGTGTTATGCAAGACTCTGAACTTGTCGCTCCTCTTTTGGAATATGTGAAAGTTAAGATTGACTTCTGACTTCAGGGAAATCAAAACTAATAAGAGCTACGAGGAAAACAGTTTTAAGTTGTTGTGCTCTCTTGGCTCCCATCGGTTGTTGTCCAACAGGTGTCAGCCTAGTGCCAAGCAACAGTTCGTTTGCTCTCTTCGGCACGTAAACTGCGCAGACCACCCATGCTTGCCTGTGTGACCCAGTGTCACACAATGTTCTAACTGTATGTATGGCTTCTTTTCATTGGAAAATGGTTCAGAAAGTTCTCTCTTCCTGCTGTCTATCAGCCACACATGTACACGGCAACTTTGTGGGTTTTTTGTTTGTTTTTTTAATGGAGCAAGACTAATGTTTTAGAAGATCAGTACAAATGCATCGGTGTTTGCTTCTATTTACTTGAATGCTGTTAAAGAACTTGACAGGTAACGGTAGGTAATGAAGCTCTGTTACACAGCAGAAACATTTGGCTCTTAACTCTGTGATTATTTGAGACCACTCACAGCTCTGTTTACGTCTCTCTTCCATTCATTCAGAACGCATTTGAAACGTTTGTTGCTTTAGCTTTCTACTTGTATAAGCCAGCCAGTCACAGTTTAACGTGCCTGTCTTGTTTAGATAAATAAGTCAACTGTGTAGTTATCTGTATTACCAAGTGTGCGTTTGCATGTGTGAGTGTGTGCATGCTGCTGATATTGCAGGGTTTGCAAACAGCAGTACTGGTCTGGCTGTGCACCAAGAGGAGTCTTACATGGGGCTGGGCCACAAGGGCCGAAACCACCTTACTGCCCCTATCCAGACGTCCTACTCCCAATCCAAACTGCCCCTTTGCTCCTCAGTCCGCCCAGCCCACCACCACCACAACCAGTACCAGCACCCCTCCTCCACTCTCAGCCACTCACAGCACCCTCTTTTCTCTCTCCTGCTGTGTGCCATTCCCTCTCTGTCTCTGCACTTACCCAAAGTGGCCAGATCTCCTCTCTTTTCTCTTGTCCTCTCTACATCCCTCCACCACTCTTTTTTTCTTCCTCCACAGCAACCAGACCGAGCCTGTTCACATTCACCTCCACAAGCTAAAAGGATCTCAGTCTGCCGCTTTCCCAAACTTCCTCCAAAGACTTTATTTTCATTCTTGACCTTTTTTGGTCCCTCATATTTTACTACCGGAGACGCCGGTCGGTGTGTGTCTGGCGTGTGCTAGGTCTCCGGTGTCGTGCCCTGGAGAAGTCGCTGTAGGTTTTGACTGGAGAGAAGACTGGAGAAGAGTTTTTGCCACAATGAAAGTTCAGCTGCTGCTCCTGCTGGCCCTTGTTGGCCTTTTGTGTGGCTTCACATGTGCAAGTAAGTGAACTCTTAGCTATCACCATCCTACTGTTAGCACACTGTGTCCTCTCTCTCTCTCCCTCTTCCTCCATGTGCCCACACCATACTACTCTTTGTCTGCTTTAATCCCTGCCGACTGAACAATAACACTGTGGAGGCTGGATTCAAATGGGAAAACGGTCCAGTTTTAATTTGTGTTTGTTAATAAGTTAATATGATTACTTATGTACGCACAAATACACATGTTAAACACTAGTATTTACATCTTAAATAATTTAATTTTTTTTTTTTGTTGTTGAAAAATTATCACAAAAACATTTTTTTCTAGCATCTGTCATCTGTAGTTAATCCCTTTTGTACCAACTTCTCTGACAATCAGTGTTGAAAAAGCAAAACTTTGGGTGAAGGTGTTAATTTAACAAAGAGATATTCTGTGTTGATTTTAGTAAATTGCTCCATCCTGTCTTGCTGTATTTCTCTCTCAGTGTCAGTCTATTGTCTGTTTCTGAGCTCTGGACAGGAGGAAAAGTGTGATTTGCAGGCGTGAGGAAAAAACATGATGTAATAGCAAGAAGCTCTGCTGCCTCGTGTCTGTAATTTCTTGGCACAGCCAAAGAGAAGAAAGGAATATCCTTTGGAAGCGCCCCAAACCACTGCTCATACGCAGGGAGCGAGGAGGTTGGGGGGGGGGGCTGTAAGCTGTAACATACACCGTACATATTTATCTGAAAGCCTATCCTCTGCTTCCTCTCATTTTACTCCTGATTCTCCCATTTCTCTCTCACTGCACTTGATTTTATTTGATCCTTTTTCCTCTGATTTTTTTTTTTTTCCTTTCGTCCATGCTTTGTCTCCGGTCATTCTCTCATCATGTATGATTTAATTTCTTTCTGTCCCTTGCTTCCTTCTTTTGCCTTGACCAGCACTCTTTGCCCAGGGGTTGTGGCTGAGGCCTGAGCAAAGTGTAGGGCAGGGCAGGACTGGTTTGTGTGCGTGTGTGTGTGTCTGTGTATTAATAGTGGGAGGCTCTATATTTAAGAGGGTCATATGGATGAGAGAGGAGTAACAGACTTGATGAACTTTGAGAGCTGCCCCACCCTCTTTTACCCGTGTGTTGTTAGTCTGTTCAGCACACCACCCCTTGGCATTTACCCATCTTTGGTGGGGTAGCAAACTTTACCACTTAAAATATCCCCTCCCTTCTCCCCCCTGTCTCTTAAAAGCCTTTCAGCTTTCTCACACTCTCTCTTCCAGCTCTTCTAGCCCTCAGAGCTGTTGAATACAGAGGGGGAATAGAGAGTAGATGGGTCTGTTAAACGGCAACCTTTACCGGTCTGTTCCTGTCTCATCTCATGGAGGGTTTTTTTTTTTTGTTTTGTTTTGTTTTTTTGAGAAAAAGTCCTTAAATTTTGAGAAAGATTCTTACTGCTGTTGTCTCTGAAAACAAAGGAAATCATCAAGGAAGTCATTCCTTACTCACAAAGGGAGCCTTTTTAAATCCATCTCCATCCTGTAAAATCCTCTACCTCCGCCCTTTCACTCCTTAGCCCCCCACCCCACCCTGGTCTCCTTCTTAATGAGTTTTGTCTGCATTTGCTTGGCCAATAACATCCCATTCACATCTGGCTGCCGAAAGGAGAGGTTAATGCCCTTTGTCCGTGCCCACTTTTAAGAAATGACTCAAATGTTGCGCTCATGCTCCAAATATGAGACTTATGCCCGTAAAGAGAGACCATGAGGGTTGAGGACTTCTCACATCAACTCAGTCTAGTTATGAGAAGAAGAAGAAAAAAAAAAACACCCAGTCATACTTCCAAAAATTTCCGTAAGGAGAAAGATTCATCTGTGTAAGGAAAGTAGGTGGAGTCTGTTTTATTCCAGACCAAGCCCTTATCCTGACAAAATGCAGACCGTTGCAGTTTCAGACAGATGAAAGTGGAACTTTAGAAACAAAAAAACAGTTAAAAGCAGGGTATGAGCTACTATTGAGATTTTTATTATGCATCCTCAGTGAGTAAAGACATAAATGTCTAATATCACCCCCTACATGTGCTCTGTGAGGCATGGTGCAAGAGAAAAGAAGAGAAATAAGAGCTGGAATCCTTAGAATGATAATGCAGCATAACTTGTTTATTTGTGTTTCCTTCAGTAGTTGCATTTAATGTCATCCCTGTTCCAGTTCATTACATTGTAGCAATGTATTTAGACCTGTAATGCCCAAGATTAAAGGCCTGCTTGATGTAGTGCCAGTTTCTGCCCCTGGTGATAGAGTCCATATGGGACCTGCCACATGTCTTTTTATCTAAGTTAGAGTGGGAGGAGAAAAACATTAGTACCTATATAATGAATGTGGACACTCATTGTGTTGCATCTGTGATAAGGCTGCCTGACAATATTCCACTCTGGCTTGTCTCCTACTTTAAGTCCCCAGTGTGCACTGCATGGCACGCCCAGGTGTCTTTAGAAATGACTCTTACTGGTTTAGCGGGGGAGTGGACATCATGTGACATCTCATGTTGGTGTGGAGAGATGGGTAGGGCGCCTGTATCTCTCTCATTTTACTCCTTAAATGCCACAAAAAAACATTCCTGGGCTCCAAAGCTGGACACACTCCCTCACATCTTGTGCGCAGGCCTTTTCTCTCCCACACAGGACTGTGAATTACTAACTCACACACATACACACATACACACACACACCAGGGGTCTCATTGTCAGCTAATTGTGATAGTAATGGATGGAAGCTGTTACTCCCACCTTTCCTGTCTCTAGCTGTATATTATTATGTCCCTCCCTCACTCTGTCACTCTCTCAGGAGCTTTTTATTTATGTCAGGAAGAAGTGAAGCCTCACATGGGTGCCTCCACTTCTTTCTCACACCATTTTGCTGTATCCCTTCACCACTTCTCTGACTTTTCACTCAGCCCTTTCCCTGCTGCCTGTTATATCCCTCCTCACCCTTCCTGTCCTGTTTATCTGCATCACTAAAAGCTTTTTAGGGAAATTGTGGGACAGTCATTCGCGGTCACAAATTACGGTCATGGATTAATACTGAAATACTCACAATGTATTTTTTGTGCCCTGTTTATCCATGAGCTTTTATTGTTCACATACTTACACACAAACATATGCAGTATGAACTCAGTGGTACTTGCTGACTCTTATCGAGTGAACAAATGTTTTCAGGCAGTCGGATGATGTTTCAGGCATGCTTGACCTGAAAATCGATGCAAGTGAGCGTGATGAAGAAGGTTTAAAAAGAAAACAAAAGTGCTTCCAACTTTGCAGTTGTTATTTAATTGGTTGAGAGTCAGACTAAAATCTACTGTTTGTAGAAACCTTACTAGCTTAAAGGTTCCTGTTCTAGGTCTGACCATTTGCTCTGAGCCCCCTGAGGTTGAACACAGGCTCACTTATGGGTTACCCACTGCACATACACTGCAGATCTTGCTGTAAGCGGACACACCACGTTCACAGTGAAATCAAGAACTCTAGAAGGGACACGGGGTTCTCCCTGGCTTCTCAGTTTTGAAACATACCATTCCCTCAGAGCTCCCCGCCACCCTTAAGCTTTCCTTTCTGCCCACCCTTTCTCTCTCTCTCTCTCTTTCTCCTTCTCTCCAGGGATTCAGCCTTCTTAACGGTTTCATCAGCAACAAACCTATCCTCAGGGAGTCTGGTTTATGGAGATGAAGATAGGCAAGAAGTAGATTAAAAAGAAAGGAGGGGGAGTGGATGTAGGCTGTAACAGTCTTACTGTGTTACTCACTAATGCAGCTGCATTAACCCAGGAGGGTTAGCACAGTGGGGAGGAAATACTACTCAGAGCTAATTGTGGGAACTGTACACATAATGAAACAATTGGTAGCAGAGGTTGAGGGAGTGATTACACAAAATGTAGAGCTACGCTCAGTGAAGCACAGACCATTTTATCATCGCTTACAGACGTTCCAAACAAACAGTCTGAGTCGCCATCAGTAAACCCCCTTCAATAGTCTGCCACAGTGGGAACAAATGTTTTGTTATATTTACCCCGCCTGTTGCTAATGAACACACTAGGCAGGATAGGACTGTACTGGCTGGTAGACTATCCCAGCCATTCAAAGTTATTTTTACCCTTGTAAAGTATTCTCTATTATTTCAGGTATTTAGAAGAACTGGACAAACTGGAGATGGAGGGAACATGATGTCAGATGCTAAGTTTAGAAAACTCCCATAGAAGCTCATTTTTGCTCTCTGCAGTAAGAGAGTTTCAGTTGTGTGATGAATAACTTTGTATCAGTTTTACTTTTCCAAAGAAAAGACGCGATTTCAGGCCAACAGCTTGTCAGTGGAAAGTTAACTGCAGACTGTAATTTTGGTCCCACGCTGAAATCTGCCTCCTTAATTTTGAAGCTGTGCTGTCCAGGCTAAAGTTTCAGTTGTGGCTGGGAGGATGTTGAACATGGGGAGATGGAGCTTGGGTTATTGGTGGGAAATGATCGTGCTGAGCCCAGGCCGGTTCATAGCCCAGACCCTCATGAAAGTTGCAACGATAAATACATGTTTTTATACAGTTGGGTCAAAATGGGAGCCTCTATTTTACTGCAGGCAAAGATGGTCTTCTGAGCTCTGACAAAATGTGTTTTAGATGAAGTATCATTCAAAATGTACGAAACTACAACGATAGAAAAACAAAGCAGTGTCAGATATGCCTTTAATATTTCATCATAATGTTACATTTAGCTCTCTTGAGATTGTCAGAAACCAGAAAAAAATTTTTACCTTTTTTTTTTTTTTTTAAGTTCATGTACTCTCCCTGCAACCCCACCCTCCAGTGACTGCATATTAAGTGTCTGATGGTTAACAAGCCTGTCTGTGCTCTGCTTACACATGCAGCAGTGGCTCCCTCCACAGGAAATAAGGCAGAGCATGTGGCATACCAGTACGCAAACACAAGGCCCTGAAGACAGGATGCAGGGGTTGGGGAATAGAGGGAGGATGGACATTATGTGAAGTCACTGGGTGGGGTGCACATGCCGACACAGCGTTGATAATGGGAGAATCGGGATGAAAGAGATGAGAGAATGTGAGAAAGGGGAAAGGTCAAGTCATGACATCATCTTTTGAGGGAGGGATCTAAACATTTACTTTTACATTTTTTTTCACCCATCCTGACAGACTGGAGAACTTTTCTGCATCAGCTGCCATGTTTATCCAAGAGGCAGGGCATGCTGTAGTGGATCACTATATTCATTTCAGGTCTAAATTCAGATCAGACCTTTTGTCCCTTTATTTAATGACGTTGTTATAAACTTTACATTTTAACTCAATGATAAGGTTCACTATTGTCTTAGACAGGGTGGTCAGGAGTCTGTCCTAGCTGTCATAGGGTGAAATGTACCTCGCCCTGCAACAGATACATCCTGACAGTCTGTCACAGGGCTGCCATAGCTACAGTTAGCCAATTAACCTAACCCCATGCATATCTTTGGACTATGGGAGGAAGCCAGAGTACCCGGAGAGAACCCACGCAGACAGGTCCATTTCTATCCCAGAACTTATACAACCTTCACACAGAAAGGCCCCAGGCTGGGTTCAAACCCAGGACCTTCTTGCTGTGAGGCGATGGTGTTAACCACTGTGCCACTCTTGATGCACTGATACCAATTATAAACAACTATATGGTCATATTCGTGAATATGAACTCAATAATTTTCTGCTCTGTTAGTTCTTGTTTAATGTTTGAGACTGTACTGTAGCTGACTCAAATTTTACACAGACACTGAATGAAGAAACGATCAGGCTAATATTTAATGTTTATGATTGTCTAATAGGCCTGCATGGGCAGATTAATTCATTTTCTGTTTACTTGTATGATGGTTACTAAACCATGACGATTAATTGTGAGATATTTGTAATTGAAACTAGTTGTCAGCTTAATTTAGCCTAAAGAGAGCAATTCTTTGTAAGACCACCAAAGTCTGGCATCATGCCTGATGGCGAAATGTGCATCACGGAGGGCAAATGTTTATCTGCCAGGCCTGATCTGTAACATGTTGTACTTCATCACAGAAAAACTTTGCACACATAAGTAAGTTACAGCCCCAGCACCTGGGCGTATTTTGCCGAGTTGTAACAAATACACGCTTCTTAACTCAGTGCCTTGAACTTTAACTTAAAACTTTGGAAAAGATTTTTAACACATACATCTATAGCAAGATACTGCTTTGCTGACAATGGTGATATTATTTCATCAAAAAAAAAAAGAGAGATTTACAATTTGATGTGTTTTGAATACTGGGAAATTTCACATTTAAATTAAAGTAATTAGTAGAGATATACATATTAAAGGGAGGAAGCCAATAATTCACCCATGAGAAAGCACTTTGTGATAGTGGAGAATAAAAAACAAACTCCCTTTTAATAGAAGAAAAACTTGTGACACAGGGAAGCGTGGGTTAAGCAGCTTTCTGCCTTGACCGGTTGACCTGTTTGTGATTTTATAATATTAACCCTATATAATATTATATTAACCCTATAACCCTATAATTATTATTTGCTCTCCCCAGGTCCCACATCACTCCCTACAGACGGTCCCACTGTGCCCACTCAGACATCAGCAGTCCTTGTTTCTGACACTTCAGAAGTTGACCATGTCACTGGGCCTCCTCCATCTGAGCCAACAGCAGTCGCAGAAGAAATTGTAACCAAAGTTTTCACCGATGCAGCGACTATTCACACTGCAGACCCTACCACACTGGGTGTGCAATGGACCACTGTGGTATCGACTGTAGGGCCAGTTGTTGAGAGAGGAGCCACTGATGCTGCCAGTACACCTACCACATACCCTCCCTTGACTCTTGAGGAGACACCACCCCCCACCAAGCAAACACTGGATGAGGTGCAGACAGCGGGCCCTACTGAGACACACACCAATGAAGAAATGACTGTTGAACGTAACACACAAGGTGAGGAATGTGTGGGATAGAAATGGGATGTCAGTTTTAACAGATATCTTGGTACACTTTGCAAGTCTAACATAAACATAGTAACCAATGCTGTTTAAAGATAATAACTAGGTTTAAATGGACTAACTCTTGTCTCGCAGAGGGCCTGAGCTCAGGCCAGATTGTCGGCATTGTAATTGGCAGCCTGCTGGCAGTGGTCATCGCCGTCGCAGTGGGGATTGCTGTGGTGAGGAGGATGGGCAAATACTCGTAAGTACCTCACTACACATGCATACACACAAAGACTAAATCAATGTCAGTGTCACATTAATGTTGTGCCATCCAAGAAAGAAATAACATGTGGAAATGTTGTAATGGGACTTAAAGAAAGTTGTTCTATGACATAAGGTGACTATGAATTCCCAGAACAAATATTTGGATTGACGTTGCTGCTGAGCATATCTGAGCACTGTCGTTCCTTCCTGAAAGTAAACAAGGTCCCTGTGAAGAGACAGGATTCCTTCACCCTCCCCTGTGAACATACGATGATAATTACTACTATTAATTGATAATGTTTTTGTGTGTGTGTGTGTCTGTCACAGGTCTGCCAAGAACAAAAAGCCTGGCAAAAAAGAAAGTGTTATGGTTTCTGTAAATTTCTCTACTTCACTCCTTTAGCTAATCATTTTAACCCTTCACCCACCTCTTTACAGACGTCTTTTTCCAAAGAGCTACTGACAAGGCTTGGTAGTTGTTGCTCCTTCTGCTGACACAGAGTCCCATGCTTCTAGGTGAAAAATCAAGCATTCATGGTGACAGGTGGCCTTAAAATTAGCTTGTTTGTTGACTTAGTGTCAGTCTACATGGCCCATGGTCATCAGCTAGACTGGTTTTGTGTTAACAGCTTGATTTGATCCCTAGAAACAGAGGGCTTTTGTTCATTAGAAATGGGGATGCCAAGCAAAGCAATCACCTTCTGTTTTTTTATTTCAGACTTTCTGTTATTATTGTTGTATAAGAAAAATTAAACAGTTTAAAATAACTTTCACAGAAATTCAAAATGGAACATAAAAGCTAATCTTTTCAACTCCCGTAAACTTTTTAAGCCACTTAATCTATAAATTAAATCTACACACCAGTTTTGTTCACTATCCAAATTTTCTTAACATGTCCCCCAATTAATTAACTTCAAAATAATATCAACCTTAAATACTCTTACTATAAATCGTATAATAATCTTCCTTTTCATTCACTGACTGGATCTCTCTTTGTATCCCACAGGCCTTGAGGAAAAAGCTGACAAAGCAGCAGGACCGTGCAAAGTTCTGGAAAATCTGAACTACTGAACTGTGACGTCATTTCTGATTATTGAAAACAAGCACGATACCAGCACTAAGCAAACTTAACCAGCACTCTGGACTGTTACCAAAAAAAGAGGGAGACATGGTGGGATGTATCTGTTAATGTATATATTGCATGTATGTGAGACAAGAGGGGTACATGAGCCAATATCCTCACCTCCCCTGCAACCTTCCTGATCCCAAGGAGCTGTTGAAGAGAACAAAATGAGGTGACAGCAGGATGTCACAAAGAATTTCAGGCCTTTTCAAATGCATTTTGTAGAAAAAAGAGAGAAGAAAGTTGTGTGATGTCTAGGGGGAAAAAACTCTCCACATAAGTGATTTAGTGACTGACTTAGATTAATATTAAAGCTGGGCATAAAAGTGAAAAATACTTACAAAATCAAAACACAAGGAGGCTGGGATTAGGAAAGAAAACAGGAAAACTGTTAGATAATTTTTCCGGATGTATATACAATACTATACAAGGACTACACAGCATTCAGTTATTCACTTTCTCATATGCTGCAGTTGCATAGGCTAGCATTTGATATTATGGAATATGCAGTACAGCATGTACAGGCAGCCTTAAGCTATTGTTGTGGCTAAAACACCCGCAAGCACCGGTGTAAAACATTTTGTCGTGTAGCCAGAGTCCCAGTATGTTGGCCAACTGTATGAAGCACCATGTGCAGAAGTTGTTCTGACACTCGTGAGCTCTGAGGGTTAGTAGAAATGAAAAGACACGCCTCGTTTGCAAGAGTAACGTGACATTCTGCCCACTTTAACACTCACATATAAAAACCTAATACATATCTGTGAAATTTAGCAGAAGGGTTTGTGCCACTGTCTCTGGTATTCTCTAGCTAGCTAAGAGGATTTTTGAAGTGCATTAAAAATGTGAATTGAATGTACTTTTAAACTGACACCCATTCCAAATCAAACAACTCGGTTTGTTCATTATAAAGGCTTACACACTGCCAGTGGTTTTCAGACATAGCGTTGACATTGTCTTGACAATGTGCTCATAGTACTTCAGTTAATACCAGAACAGCCATCCGGTCTTTAAATTGCGCTAACCCTAGATTGCATGTATAGGATGACACTTTATAATTGCACTTAGTTTTAGTGCACAGTGTTAGGCAGTTTTGCCCTTTTTTTTATTTTTGCAATTGTGAGAGTGTGTTAAATGGGTGTACAAATAATGAAGTCTCAGCTTACCCCTGCTTGCTTTATGAACTTATTTAATACGTGCACTGAATGAGTGGTGTAATATTTAATGAACAAGCTTTAGACACTGCAAATGTTTGCAATGATACGTGTGTTTCCTCCCTTCTGCTTTGCCACATATTATCACTTCTGAGTCTTTAATTTGTGCCATCTGATTCGTTCAATACGTTTATTTAATTGCAGTGTTTTTGTTCATACTGTTTCAATAAAAAAACTGAAAACACTCCACAAAGTTTTGATTCAGTTGTTCACTGAAAGCACTCGTTTGTCTTTTGAAAATATCTCTGCATAGCTATTTCAAATATCTGTTTATTACTGAGTTATGTCCTATCAGTTAGATGATATAGTTGCCATGAAAACAGCTACAAGTGAACTTATTCTTGACCAGCACTCTATCCACTCTTAAGTTGTTAACACACTTGTGACAGTGAAAATCACATGACATGTATTTTCTATTTCCATCCCCAAAATGCCAGCATTAACAAGCTTCCCCAGGGGCAGTGTCCAGCTGCCCACTCCCATTGGCCCATTCAAGTAATGCTTGAAATTTTCAAAAAACGACCCCCTCTTAGCAAGCACACAAACAGCACCAAATATGGAGGACCATATGGCCTTGAATCATTGAGTCCGTTGAGCCCTCTGACAGTTAGGTGTGTTTTTTGTGTCATGTTGTGGGGTTTTTCATACGGTGCTGTTAAGCTGAGGCAAGGCTCCAACAGTAGGCTGTGAGTTGCACAGAGATGCTCTGTGTCTGGCAACCTCTCCTCCGTGTGGTTTTAGGCAGCGGCCCAACACCCACCACCCCAGCCTCTGCCCCAACGGCTAGCTTCATAACTCTCTTTAGCGCACTCTCTTCCCTCATACTTCTGGGAACAATGGAGTCTTTTGAGAAGGGCAAATGGAGAGGCTATGGGCTGTGGCTGTGAAGCTGCTCTCTCCTTCAGCAAGGGAGAATTCTGTATATCGCTACAGGGTGGAGTCACTTCCTGGGTGGGCCCAGCTCTGATCATGTGCTTTACACACTCACACACTGAAATAACAGAGACCTAAATCACTAACTTTGTGCCAATGAGCACACGTTAGACGTATTATAACAGTCATGCAGCAGCAGTCTCAGGAAAGGCAGCTGTTAAGACACACCATAAAAGTGTGTCATTTACAGAGACAGTCCAACTCAAAGTCATCATGACGCATGGTTTCAACAGCACACACAGGTCTGTGTCTCATCTTTAATTATCAGACTCAAAACTGACTGTTTATGTGGCGTGCAGGCCCAAATATAGTGTTTGCATGGGTACACAGTGTGTGTCTGGACTGTGCATGCTTCATACATTAACTAAATCCGAGTAATGTGGTCATCAGAAGTTAGTCACTACAAAAAACCCCCCTCCCCTTCCTGTATTTGTCTGGAGGAACTGAAAACTGTCTGAGAGGAAGGAAGAAATCATTCATCTCTAGCAGATGGATGGATACGACAGTATCTTTCCCTCTAACTCACATCAGACTGTTGAATGTGGATTTAAGAGAAAAATGTGAGTTTATTTCAGTGGCAGCCAGAATTACATGATCACTCACAGCTAACTGTAAGCTGCCTGTTCGTGACATATTCCACGAAGGACAAAACTGGTCCATCTTTATTATTTGTGGGATTAAGTTTGGCTGAATTAGCAAAAATGTAATCCTAACAGTATTAAGCAAAGCACAGATTGTGTAACAATAAAGGAATTA
>VUQI01061652.1:12893-27633 GCA_015106735.1 Paratilapia polleni
AAAACAACATCAGGCATTAGGCTGATTCTGTTAGATATGTTGTTTGCAAGTGAAGCTGCCGTCTCACATGGCATTTTGGCTTGTAGCCTCTCTGTGCTTACGTTTATCAATTAAACAAAACAACTATGAAATCTACATTATCACGATAAATAGTGTTTTATAAGGTTTTTATAAAGAAACTAGTGAAAATGCTGCTCTGCAATAAGCAATTGCAACAGTACAAATATACAGAAAAAGATCCAAGACCCCCACTCACAAAGTCATGGAAAAGGCAGGGAACTATAAAACATGTTAAATATCCTTTAGTGATTTTTTCCCCCCTCAAGTAACATATTGTATTCCTTATTATATTTATATTATATTATTTCCATACTGTTTTATAATTGTTACTTACATTATATGAACTTGCAGTAAGATGTTTTGTTTTTGCAAGGTGTTGTGGCAATGAAGTGTGCACAGGTTTCAGTTATCTTTGCCCTTAAAACCCAAATTTTCACCAGTAATTAGTTGAACTGGTTGGCTTGTTGCCTTGTGTGAGACTGGTGAGCTGCCTCTTGCCAAATGTCAGCTGGAATATGGTCCAGCCCCCAAGGCCCTAGTTGGGCAGACAATTAAGAAATGGATGGATGAATAGTTGGGCTGCTCTCTTTTGTCCAAATATCAAAAGATATGGATAAAATACTAGTAAACAAAACAGATTCAATTTATTTTTTCCCCGTGACCAAAGTGAGCAGTCATAGGACAAAAGCAAACCAACCTTTATATTGGGCAATTAACAAAAACCTAGTAATGTTTATCAGTTTGTTCACCTTATGTAAAACCTGTTCACTAGATTTCATGTTTCAGAGATGATCCCTCTTAATGAAAACCATTAATTCATTGCATATCTTCATCCTGGTCAAGCAAATCACATCTCACACTGGGCAGGAGACATCCATGATAACCTGACACATTCAAACCTATCAGAAATATACAGGAAAGCTGCCAGTTCACCAGTCCTGCATGTTTCTGTCTGTTGGAAGGACCTGAAGTAAGTATAGGAAGCAAATATAAGGTCTCACTTGGGTGGGACCCAGGTCCATTTGTAATATAACCAACATATCAGACCATATCAGAAACACTCTGGAAAAACACCCTCAAATGAGTGCCTATGCCTCTGCACTATCCATCTCATGACATAAATACCATCCTATGGTGACTGGAGCTCTGCAGCAGCGAGGGTCCACCCGTGTTCAGGGGTTTGTGATGTCATGACAAAAATGTCAGCCTATAGGCCTTTGAGTGCCACAGACAGCTGGGCCCAAGGGTGGGGGCAGAGAAGTAAGAGAGGGTGCTCAAAGTTGAGTGAGAGGCTGTAACAGTGTGTTTGTGTGTGGTCAGATATATTATGGATGATGCAGGAGATGACTGAATTCACAAAGAGCTGGAAACTAAAAAAAAAGGTAGAAGGATTTATGGTGTGTGTGCCTGTATGCTTTGTATAAGTGTGTGTGTGTGTGTGTGTGTGTGTGTGCAGTATCTGTACATACAACATGCTACTTCATGGGGTTTAGTGTGGCCTCTGAATGTGTGTCTGTGTGCAAAAGTGAGAAGGGGCAGTGATTTTGGAGGGCACTTGTGTTTTTACTGGACTTCAGGGGATTATTAGAGTGTGAGTGCAATGTGTGCAAATACTGTCAGTGCATTAAGATATAATACAGTGGGCTGGAGTTTTATGCACATATGTGTTGTATCATATGCTTTTGCACTGTAGAATTTGTACTTGTGTTCCCACATGGTCACATTTACATATTCTGCCCTGCACATCTGGCATCCTACAACACAAAGCAATAACATTTTATTTGCTCCAAGTGACAAGAGATGTTGTTCGATTACAGGCAAGTCTTTGTCTGGGCTGTGTGGCACACATCTCCTATAAGAGACCCTTTTTGTTTCATACCAGTGTCCTGCTCAGTAATCTGTCTGATACACATGCATGTTATAGGCCACCTCTCCCTCTTTCCTTCTTTGTCTTGTATGATGGTGAAGGTTTCATTGTGCACAGGGTTATTGGCACAAACTGGCTCTCCCTGCACGGGACACACTACCAAGCATCTAGGACACACTTTTTTTTTTTAGTTTGCTTTCACACTCACTCAGCTTCTTGTTTTCTTTTAGTTTTGACCTCAAAAGTATGAACAAATGTTCAACACATTGGTATATATAAATCTTCTATTTTTTCTCCATAAGAACTCAATATTCAGCTTCACATAATTTTCATAATCACCAGAGCATTTAGTGACATCTGGTACCCTGTCGATGGGAGTGTTGTCATCCTGGAAGAGATCACTCTTATCAGGATAGAAATGTTTCATTTCCTGATAAGAATGATCACTCAGAACAACCCTCATTTGATTTGTATTGAGCCTTCCATATAAGGGGCCAAGTGGACTCAAACATTCCCACAGCATAACAGAGCCACTGGATTCCCTCACTTTGGGGTCATCAATTCAGGCTTTTCCTTAAATTTTTCACTTGTCTGTACATTCATAACTTACTTGAAGAAACAGATATCCATGTGGAAACACGATTATACAATACTGTGCAAAAGTCTTGAGCCACCCCTCATATCTTTATATTTTGCTTCTAAAGAGCCAGACTTTCTTGTCCTTTTTTAAAGTGATCTTAAGCAATAGTTCTCCAGGCTTTCTGAAGGTCTTTCAAAGTTTTTCTTTGGACATTGGCTGCTTTTTCACTCATTTTCAGTCCATTCCTTGTACTTGACTTCCAGACTGTTTTTTGTTTGTTTGTTTGTTAAGCCACTTAACACTGACCTATGAATGATTCAAGCACAGATGCACCTAACTCAAGGGATGAACCAGTGTTGTGTCCACACATAACAGACAATTTAACAAAGAAATAATTTTAAATTGTATCTTTAGGCACGTTGTTACTAGCAAAGAATTTGTTCCCATACCTTTAGTTGAATCTCTGAAAAATGTGTTAGCCAGAGCCGTTAGCCAAAAACATGTCATATCTCTGCATGGTGTGCAGTGTGTCCTTTAAAACATTGAGGAAACTGGTCAAGTGGAGGACAAAAGAAGAAGTGACAGGCCTAAAAACACTATATACAGCAGATGAACAGTATGTGAAAGTGATATCATTAAGACATAGAAAAAAAATCCAGCAATGACCTGACACAGGACCTGAGAGATGCATCTGGCTCCTCAGTTGATCCATCTACTGTCCACTGAAGCCCTGAAGCTCATCAGAAATGGTCTCAGTGGAAGGGTGGCTGTCAAAAAGCCATTCTTAAGGAAGGGAAACAGGGAGAAAGGGCTGAGGTATGCCAAATTACACAAGGACTGGAATAAAATCAGTGGCAACAGGTCTTATGGAGTGATGAATCCAAATTTGACATTTTTGATGGCTCTGTCATGGTTTGGGGCTGCATGTCAGCCATTGGTGTTGGAGATCTTGTCAAAATTTATGGAATTATGAACACAGAAAAGTACATTCAGATTTTGATCCACCATGCAATACCAAGCCTGGAAAGGCTTCGTTTTTCAGCAGCTGCTTTGTTTTTCAGCATCCCAAAAACACTGCCAGTGCAGTAAAAACATACCTGGATAGAAAAACACACAATGGAACACTATCAGTCATGGATTGGCCTCCTCAGAGCCCGGACCTCAACATTATTGAAGCAGTGTGGGATCATCTTGACAGAGAACAGAACAAAGGGGAGCCAACATCCAAAGAAGAGCTTTGAATGTCCTTCAAGAAGCCTGGAGAACTATTCCTGAAGACTGGTTAAAGAAATTACATGACAGCTTGTCTAAGAGAGTTCAGGCTGTGTTGAAGAATAAAGGTGGTCATACCAAATATTGACTTTCAAGCTTGATAGAATTGTACAAACTCTGTTTTGCATTATATACTGTATTTCCATGTATGTTTGCAGATGTTTCAATGAATCGCTGAACCTGGCGATTTCCCAATTTCCTAGCAAAATATAAAGAAATGAAGGAAGGCTCAAGACTTTCTCACAGCACTCTACATTTGAAAAAGCTTAATAAAGGTTGGTAGAAATGCCATGCCCTATTATACTTGACAGTAAAAAAAAAAACAAACAAAAAAAACATCCCTTTACACCTACAAATAATTTCAGACTAGAACAATACATTTTTAAAAAGTACCATTTACCTAATAGCTCAACTAGTAGATGTTAAGTTCACAGTTATCACACTGAGCACATTTAACTGTCTCTTGCCATAAATTTTGTTAACAAGTTTATGCCAATGAATAAATTAATGAATACATGTTGAACTTAAATTTAAAAATTGTGAAACCAGTTCACAATTTGATCTCACACAGATGATTTCTCTCCCCTGATTAACTGTTTTTGAAGTGGAGAATGCATAAAGTTGACATGGGACAGAACAGCAACTTTAAACACACATTTTCTCTGTGCACTTCAGCACGCAGAGATAGGAACCTTGAGGCGTTTGTAAACTATGAACTGAGTTTGTTCCTTGAGTTAATAAAAAAATGATGTTACAGTACAGTTTGATCACTAATTGTGTTATACACTTATGTTTTGTTTTTTTTGTTTTTTTGCGAAGCTCATTTCTACAACATTTCCAACTGCTTAGCCATGTGTTTGACGTGGCTTCCAGGCGTCAGCACCTGCTTAGACGATGACTTGACATATGTGTCTGACCAGCAGACTCAGTTGGAAACTTCTCATTATGATTCCACAGCTGCAATTGCCATCAGCTGTGAAAGACATGCTGGAGCCGTGGGTATGTTTCACTATGACGAGCTATAAATAAACATTATCATAGTCAACTTGCCATTAAATTAACTGCACCAGCTAATGCAGTTTGTTCCTAAAGAGCTATTGTATGCAATTTCAACACAGCACACCGTACCAGCTACTTTACTGCAAAGTCTTTAAAGGCAGAATTTTAAAAAGGCAGAATTTTTAAAAAATATTATATGTGCACCCAGCACATATAATATTAAAAAAGACATATTGTGCATGTGCCACAAAGTCACAGATGTTCTTGTGGAGCCTGGTGAGCTTCTGCAGATTCTGCCAAAGACCTCTACGACAAGGTGGACAGGATCCCATGTGAAACCCAATGGTAGCGTAGGTGTGAGCTTTATGTGAGCCAATGCCTTGTGTAATGGGGGGGGGGGGGCAGAGAAGTGCTCAGAAGAAGAGAGCACACACTAGTGCACATCATAAAACTCCTGTTTTTCTGAAACTGAAACATTGATCTGTTTAACAGCTAATGATCAATGCAAGACTTAATCAAATGAAGCGAAAAGTATGTGTATATTTACAGATAAAAATCAATAGCATCATCCTGCTAGTAACTTTTTTGCAGACAAGGTTATGTTTATGTGTTCATCTTGTATATGATTTTTTTTTTTCTTTAAAACTAAAATTAAGCTACTTTTAAATGTTGTTACGGTTGGGATGCATTACTTCTTCTAAATGTTTGCGCTGGTCTTGCTGTAAATGATCAAAGTTACAGAAAAACCCACATGGAGCCCTGAAGATGCAGTCAGAGCCCACAGACTTTATTATATGCCGCCCTCTACAGGTCAAATCAATACACTGCACTGACTGAGTTTTGTTTTGTTTTTTTTCCAGAAATTAAAATTTTTCCGGCAGTAATCATTCACTTGCCAGATAGGCCTATATCGGATTTAGCAGTACTGAAATGTCCATTAACCCCTTCCTAGTGGAAGGCCTAGTGCCTCTGTGTCTAAAATATATGTCCTTTGTCTTAATGATGTATTTCAAAACTCTCAAGTCTCTTATCTACAGAGACCAAGGTTCAAAATTGTTAATTTTAGTCTTAAAGCTGTTATTGACTGAAATTAAGGGATTTTTAAAGCTAGAAACTGAAATTAAAAAAAATAAAATAAAATAGGGTATTTTCCCCCGGAAAAATGAATACAGCATTCACTTTGTCTATAACAAACATGAGCAGGGAACCGCATTTAATTTGTCACTTGAATGAAAAAAAAAAAAAAAAGAAAAGCCTGCAGAATTGGAGCTGTAGCTGCCTATATTTTATTAAAATCATTTGAATAGGCTCCCCATTAATGTACTCATTGAAGTTTCAAGTGTCAGCTCAGCTGCCTTTTGCTTATAGCGTATATGCTTTTGCTTTTTTCTTTTTTTCCCAGGGCTTTAACAAAACTGCTTTTGATTGGACCAATTTTGACATCCACTTTGTCTGACCAATCAGGAAGCCAGAACCTTGTTGGTGCATCAAGGAAGAAAAAAAAAAACAGTTGTCCACAAGCTGCACAAGAGGAATATTTCAAAGCCTTCTGCGGCGATTTGTCTGCGAACACAAGTATGTACGGAAAAGCTGTAACTTGCACTTTTTGTTTAACTTGCTCTTAAAGGTCGTGTCGAGTACTCGACGTTTAAATTTAGCCACGGCTTGTGAGCTAGCATTGATGCTAGCAGTATATTGTTAATACTTTAATGGACGATAACAGCTGATTTATCTTACTTGCTAATGGAGTCTTGTCATGAGACCGCGGCAGTTATATGCATATAATTTGCAGGTGACGTTCTTGCATCTGGAGGGCAGTTAAATGCTTGTACTCGAAAAGCTAGTTGACCTTTCAGTGTACGAGCTAGCAACCTCTAGCAAAAGAGTAATGTGACGACGTGTTGTGGGACCAGTTAGCAATGGTGCAAGGACGGGGAGCGTCATCAAACCAGGTGAAGCAGATGTGCGTTAACGCACCCCAGAGCTTGCAGTGTTATAAAAAAAAATATATATATAAAATACATACAAATGTCTATATCAATTCTGTTTTACGACTAATATGTGTCAAATAAACGCGTTGCAGTACATTAATAGAAATACAAGTTGGATTTTTAGGAAACTGGCTTAAATTAGTCAGTATGCAGGCCCCTGAATGGTGCTGGAACAGTTTTGGTTTTGCGAAAATGATGTGATTCTGATTTATTCGTGCTTCAGGAATGCACCACGGGATTGTCTATAATGTAGGAAACGTAGCTTGTGTATAAGTAAGCCGTGAAGTCTTTGTTTACATTTCCTTTTTTCTCCACAAGTGCCTGGAAATTGCGCTCGTAAATAAATAATGCTGCGGAATAAATGAAAACAAATGTTTTAAATGAGGAAACTGTTGAATGGAAGTGTAAAAGCCTGAGTTAAACATATTTTGATGCTGTTAAGTGCGAATGCAGTCGTAAGAAACTACGACAAATCAGGGACACGATGGGCCTGCCATTTTGTCATACCAAGAAGAAGATGAATGGCCAAATGCACCACTTTATTTCATAGCTTAAAGGCAGGAAAAAAATAAGATGGTGAAGTATATGAGGCCGTCGTCACGTGGATTGCGTGTAATAAATTTAACAGGTAATTTAAGGTAACCGGACCGGGTTAAATAGGGTAATCACGGAGAGAGATTAAAGTTATTTTTGGATGCAGTCATTAAAATGAAAATACTTGGTGACTTAGAGGTGTAAAATGTGTGTCTTTTATCTTATGTTGTGTTTGATACTTCCTGATCCCTCCGACATTAGCATAACTAGTATAATAATTACAGTTGGTACCCAATAAGCCAAAAAGATACGAGTATGCTCTTCAGCTACTCCCATGCCACAACCTTTTATTTTGATCAGTTTGTGCTTCTCATCTGTTGAAAGTTTGTTTGCTTGTCATCCAATATTATGGAACTGGTCTCATGGTTTCTAAAGGCTTCTTTTGTGCTTTCTTCTTCCACCAGAAAGAAAAAGCCAGTGTGTTCATCTGCTAAAGAAAACATCTATTCTGTACTCACCCTTAAAATGGTAAGGTGCTTCACTTTATATAGCGCCCATTTACTACAGCAGTCATCTCAGTGACCTTTATATTTTATTGTAAAGATCCTACAATACTAACCTCAACAATCAGGCGATCCCTTATGAGCAAGCAGCTGGCGACAGCGGTGAGAAAATTGTTGTGATAACTACTGTAGATATTAAGTTAATCTGTGTCGCATCATCATCCTCATCATACCCTGCATCGTACCATAGATGAGGATATATAGGATGTAGATCATATCATGAACATGTGTCCAGTGTTTAAAATACTATTCCAGTACAGTTGTGATGTAATGCAGCTGGCTACTTTGCTTGCTAGCAATAATACTTTTGTTGAGAGGTGCATCAGGTGGTGGCAATCTGATGTCTGTCATTAATAAATAAAAATACAGTAATTGTTGGTTACAGCGCAAGTAAGAACTAGTAGTAATGAATGAATTGGTATCTCCAAGGGATTTACATCTTTAAAATTGATGTGACAGACATCTCAAACAGGAGTTAAAGGGATCTGTTATGCCTTTCCTTAGTTTCTGTCCTGTATGTACTGCTTCTGTGGTCCATGCTCATACTAAAAATAGCCAAAGTTTCAAATAAGATCAGCAAATGTGCAAGTAATCCCAATGAGCCAAAAGCTCAGTCTTCAGACTTGGCATACTCTTGGCTGTGTATGATGTCAAAGAGAAGGGATGTCCCTAATATGGTTATCTCAGGCATACAGTTCTGGCTATGAGTACAACAGCTTTGTGCACCTGCAAGAGTCCAAGAATAAAAATATGGGGCTAGAAATTGCATAATAGGTCCACTTAAAACATTGATGTGCAAAAGTTGTGAGTATTTAGATGTCAGAAGTGTTTGTGAAGGACATTCATATTAATTTGATGCATTTCTTATAGGGCGTGTTGCATTTATTATGTGTCAGTTTGGTAATTGTTAGTATTTCTTTTTCCGGTAGGTGTGACAACTGTCAAAGTCTTGCATCACAGAAATCCTTAAGAGAATTGGATCCAACCCTCACAGAAGATGGAGGACTCTCCTCACATGTACATATCTGAATTTGGAGGCAGTGAGGACATAGGGGAGGAGGAAGAAGAGGAAATTTATCAAGACGACTCCAACGTGGAACCAGACATGATTAGGTCTCATTACCAGGGTGAGAGATCTGGGGACTCTTTCCTCTGTCAGCACTGTGAAGGAGAGTTTACCAGCAAGCAAGGCTTGGAAGGTCACATGCAAACCCACGCTTTGGCAAATGATGAGGCACATTTATACGAAAGCAATACGGGCAAGGATTCAGAAGTCTCGGTCACGCAGCTTCAGTCTTCATCCACGACTAGCTCTAATACTTCTATTTTGTTGGCTGGAGATCACACTGCTCAGTCACACACACTGCGAGTATCAGAGGGGCATCATGTTTGCAAGTACTGTGAAAAAATATTCACAACCCACACCAACAAGAGACGCCATGAGCGTAGAGTTCATGAGAACCAGCTGCAACTCACACATGTGGAAGAAACTCAGCTGCCTCAAGAGGAAAACCTTTACAGGATAGTCAGTGAATCATCTCAGCAGCAAACACAGCTTAGTGACAATACACCACCTGCAGCTGTTTTGGAGAATGAAGGGGAACATGAAGAACATTACATGCTAGATGTCTCTAGCAGTATTTCAGAGAATCTCAGCTTTTACATTGACGGAAAGATAGTGTCAACAAGTACAGTCAGCAACTGTGAAGCAGCTGAGGTTCATTCTGGGTCTTCGACTTTAGTTGGACTGGATGCCTTGATTTTAGACCCCTCCCAAATCACCCAGGTTTTAAATACAGATCCAGTTATAGGCAAGGAAATACCTGGTCAACCACTTGCCAAGAGGAGAACTGCAACGCCACCGCTCTTACCACAAATTAAAACTGAACTAGAGTCTGAGGTGGTTGTGTCTTCATCTTCGTCATCACTTGTATCTTCTTTAATAGAGAATTTACTTCCTCAGAATACAGAGTCCACAGTTGTACAGAAGGAAAGAACAGTGTTCCTGTCTCCAAAATTGAAACAGCTCCTGGAGAAGCAGGATGGCCTTAAACCTACACTTGCCCTCATTACAGATGGCCAGAAGCCATGCTCACCTGTCTCTATCTCTGTCCTACCTTCTGGAACAGGAAAGTTTAAAAGAAGAACTGGCTCTCCAACAGGCTCTCCTCAGCAAACTCCAACATCTAATGAAGAACCATCATTCCCAGATACGGGAGATTTTGATACTCTAAGTACAGGACAGATGGAGAACCAACATAGTTCACCTGTGCACCAAGTGGTCAATGCCAACGATGACGCAACTCCGTCTGTAGCGGAGCCAGGAGTGAAACCTGTTTTGACAGAGAACTGGCCCACTGTGACGGGCGGTAATTCCTGTAACCAGCAGCCTCTGGATCTTTCTAATACAGTCAAAAAACATGAAGCTGTAGCTTTAGCTAATGCTGTGCTGGATTTGAGTTTGCAAAAAAAGAGCCTAGGTGAATCTGAATCGACACTGAATTTAGTTTCACAGGCTATTTTGAATGAAGTAGAACCAAAAACATGCATGTTGGAAAAAGCCTTAATAAAAATTGGAGACCAAAACATAAGCCTAGGAAATACTGAGGCTCCTTTAGTCACAGACTTTACCATAGTAACGGGTTCAAACATTGTGTCCCCAGTGAAGCCAGTTGCCGAAGGGCTTGTTTATGGACTTACCGTACCCAGCAGTTCTCTGACTCCATCATCTGCCTCCCTTACCCCTGTTGCCTTGCAGCCAACTTCACCATGCACTATAGCATTTGCTTCCCCAGCCTCACACACCATGCTCCCTACTGCTCCTTCATTAATCACAGTTTTGGCACCACCGCCACCCATCTCCACCCCTTCAAGCCAACCAATCCAGGTATTGGCCCCAAATATAACCACTGAACCATTGGTAATCTGCACAGAAAATGCATTAAATTCTTCAGAGAGTGATTTAACTTCTGCATTTGCCACTACAAGCTCTGCAAACCTTGTCGCTCTGTCCCAACCACTTGACCCGACACTAAATTTACCTGGCCACGTGTTTCTTACTGATCAAATTGCTCTCAACCCACCAATAGTTGAATCAGCACCTGTCACAGAAGTGCCGTTCACACCCACTGTAACTTTAAATGATTCCCTACTCAGCTCGTACAACATTGCCAGTAACACTGTGTTAATAGAGTGTACAATAGCTCTTGAAGCCCCAGGGAATGTAGTCCCTGCTGCAATTACCTTACAAGAAAATACCGCTGAGCCTCCAGCACCTACACAGATGGTTGTTAATCACATAGAACAGCAACAGATTGTATCAGTTCCCAACGCTCAAACTGTGGAACCCACTATTCTTGTGTCCTCCATCGCAGAATCTGTAACTCTGTCCACTTCGACCTCAGTGGTATCTGATTGTCCTACTCTGGGTGAGTCAAATGCTCACCCAGAGCCTTTAGCTGGCACAGGGCCCCCAACCACAAAATCTCAGGAAGCTACTGACAGTTTTGTCTCCACGTCTGAACTCTCATCGGAAACCTCTCCCTCTTCTGAGAAATTTAAAGAGGATAAATCCATAAATGACACAGCAAATGATGTCCAACAACAGACGTTTACCAAGAATTTCATCTGCAATGTGTGTGATAAGCTTTTCCATTCGATGAAAGAACTCAGCCATCATGTCGGTGACCATGCTGACGAATGGCCTTACAAATGTGAGTTCTGCGTGCTGCTCTTTGGCAAACCCTCTGCTTTGCTCGACCATCGATCAAGCCTCCACGGTGTCGGAAAGACTTATGTTTGCAGTGCTTGTACGAAAGAATTTGTCTACCTTTGCAATCTGAAACAGCATCAGGAAGAACTGCATCCAGGCCAGCAGTGTACATATACGGAAGAAGAAAAGGGGAAACTAAGACCTCAGAACTACAACAACTCAGCTAAAGCCAGCACAGATCCTTCAGTTTCTGAAGCTCAAGAGGAACCCAAGAAATTGGTGAAAAAGGAAGACGGTGAAGTAGATGTGGCTGCTGAAGAACTGTTTACAACAATTAAAGTCATGGCTTCAGATGGAGGCAAAATCAAAGGGCCTGATGTTCGTCTTGGTATTAACCAACACTATCCCAGCTTCAAGCCCCCTCCATTTCCTTACCACAACAGATCGCCTGCTGGTTCATTGGCGTCAGCCACAAACTTCACCACACACAACATCCCACAAACCTTCAGTACAGCTATTCGGTGCACCAAATGTGGAAAAAGCTTCGATAACATGCCAGAGCTACACAAGCACATCTTGGCTTGTGCAAATGCCAGTGATAAAAGGCGATACACACCCAGAAAGAATCCCATTCCTCTGCGCCACTTTGCAAAAACGCAAAATGGAGTGCTGTCTACTACTAATTCTACTAATGGATTAAATGCTTCAAACAGAGTCAGTCAGTCAAACAGGTCCAAACCTAGTCAAGAACCACCTGTAAAGTTCAAAGTACTAAACAAAAGGAAGAAAAAGTTTGCCCAAAGGGTCATGCCACAGAGGAACAAGTCAGTCCATTCATCAAATAAAGTGTCACCTGCACAGGTGGATGAGCAGCAGGAAATATTTGTGTGTCCACACTGCAGCAGGGAGTTCACAATGCGTCGCAGTAGAACCAAACACATGGCTGTCTGCCCCAAGAAACCTAAAGAGGTAAAGAAGAGGAAAGAAGGTGGGATCTCCGTGACAAAGGAAAATGATGGACACTTGCATAGAGGTGTTTCTCATGTTGAAGAGAAACAGCAAGCCTCACCTCCTCATAAGACAAGACTCCAGACATCTGGCTCTGCAAAGAGGCCTGCCATCCTACCAGTGCAAACTGTCTTTTCCAACAAAAGAAGTAAAATCATTATAAAAGAGAGCACACAGCCAAAACAAGAGACACCCACTCTGAATGAGCTTCCCATTGTTCGCACTTTCAACCCCTCCATGCGGCAGTATAGCAGAGTGCAGCATAGCGTCAAAGGAGTCCCCATTAAAATAACTATAGTAAAACCTCAACAGACTGCACCACAGAAGGATGAGTTGCCTCCTACCCACAGGAAAGAAGAAGCAACTGGATCCGTTACCAGCAGCTCTAAGCAGAGCTCTTCAGCTTGATGACTACACAGCAGGCGATCGGGGATCAGCAGGTAGCAAACATAGCGGCACATGTAGCTTTTATACAAGTTCTCAGCACAGCTGTGTTAAGAAATCTATGTTTTATTTTTATATATTTTCAGGATTCTGCTGTATGGACCTCCTTCAGTGACTCTAAAGGGAGAAAACTGGTAATGACACTGTAAACCCAGCAGACTTGTAGGCTGCAGTATACTGTACAATAAACTGAATTCAGGACACATAAAACAGAAAACTAAGGATTCTGCAGTGAGTAGGTGTGTATAACTGAGTGTTTGAATGCTTTTGTAGTAGCTTGGAGTTTTGTAGAGTTCTTCATTTCAGAAACTTTCTGTCAACGGCTTGGATTTGCACTTGAAGTTAATCTGACTGCTATGTGTCACAAACTGGAGAGGAAGTGGGAAGAACTGAGCTGGAAGGGTTGCTCTGCTCGTTAGGTTAGACGGCAGCAGGTGGCAATCATTTTCAGCATGCATTTGCACATTTTCTTAACTGTTGTCTGTGGCCTTTTGGTTTAAACTCTTAATGCATGCTGTCTGTGACCTTGTGATTAAGTTGCATTCATTTAGAATTGATTATGTTGATGCAGTTAGGCCTTAAACACTGAATCTGATGATAATCCTTTGGTCTGTTTGGCAGTAACCAATTTAAGTACCTAGAAGAGATGTCTAATATAATAAAAAAAATCCAAATTTGGATGATTGTTTCTGAAAGTAGGCCTACAGAATCATAGAAAAGCAACATGCTCTATAGTGCAATGTAACATTGGTAACAAGCATCCTGTCAAATTACTATTATGGGTTTGAGCAATGTCAGTTAATCCTGTCAGTTTTTTCATCATGAGAATGTAAGATTGAGTAGATTTAATGCCCTTTTCAGTACAAAATTGTATTTTCTGGTTGGCCCAGCTGCTACTGTATATATTTTTATGAGAGTTCTCTCAGTAATGCTCTGTGTGCCATCTAATGTATACGATATGACTAAATGTGTCATGAAAGTGGTGAAAAATAAGCATTCAGGGTTTCCCAGATAAAGAATTTATTTGGGTGGTTCACCCAAACAGTCACCCTCACTTACTGTAGGTTAATTTGCATATTCAGGCCCTGCAGAAGCTGCTTTGAGAAATTGCATTGATGTGAAATTTCTTGTCATAAAAACAAGATAAAAAGCTTCCCTAGTAAGCATTTGCTTGAGAAAGCAGTGCTACCTTTGCAGTCATTTTGAATATTTGACATCACAGATAAATTCTTAATGTCTGTGGAAACTCTGCAGTTTGGTGAATTTCCACTGCAGTCCCAAACAGAAGTAATATGCTAATATTCTGTACAGCTCAGATGCACCACTGCAGTTTTTTTGTTTGTTTGTTTGTTTGTTTGTTTTTTACATTAAGTTCATGTCTAAAGAACATTGACAGAGCCAGAGCCTTTGTTTGGCTTCACTGTGTGTCTTTTGAAATCCTGTCATAATTACAGATGTCCAATTTGCTGACCTAATTTTGCACCTATTCTACAAATGCTTGCTTTTTTTTGTTTCTTTGTTTTTGTTGTGGTTTTTTTTGTGGTGTTTTTTTTTGTTTTTTTTTATTTTATTTTTTTTTTTTTTTTTTTTATTTATTTTTTTTTATTTTTTTTTTTGTTTTTTTTTTTTTTTTTTTTTTTTTTTTTTTTTTTTTGTCACAAGCTTTTATCATATAATCAGTTTAAGGTGTGGAACTGACAGGAGACAGCT
>VUQI01061653.1:0-14185 GCA_015106735.1 Paratilapia polleni
GGATCCTAATTTAAAAAAAAAAAAAAAAAAAAAATCTATAATTTTACAGAATTTTTCCTATAAATTTTACAGAATGTTCCTGTTACTTTTTAAATAAATGAAATATCAATAAAATTACAAAAACAGACTGTGAATTAGCATGTCTAATGTAAAATAACACGAAAAACCTGTGATAAACTGTGAATAAACATAAAATTTTATTTTTTAATGGAAATTTGAGGGGTTTTTTTCACATAAAAAGAATATAAAAATACAGTCAAAAATGTAACATATTTTCACAAATATGCAATGTTTATTTAATAGATAAAGCTGTTAAATTGTAGTTTAATGTTGTAAATGCAAATCTAAAAATTGATGTAATGAGGGAAAATTAACAGTAAAAGAAATGTAGTTTCTGTACATAGATTTGTTTTTTTTTAAATTAACAGATATGGAAGTTTTCACCACAAAAGTGGTGGGGAAAAAAATGGGATAAATATTTTTTTTATAAGTATATAACTTCTGCAACTGTAAAAAAGCTATAATTACGCTAATTTCACAGATGGTGTATTTTATAGTAGTTGTGTATCTTTTAAAATTATTGACCAAAATTGGTAAAATTAAGGAAAAGTAATAATAATAGAGACACATATTCTATATTATTCTTAAGGTAGTCACAATGTAATCAGTTGGAACAACAAATCTTAAATACCTGTAGAATTACAGGCTCGCATCATTAAACATACAATCAATATCATTGAAAATCATTTTCCAGATAACTACTTTTTAAATAAAGTTATGTAACACTAGAAATATTAAAATATTCTGTAATTATTTAATTTTTTAAATATAAAAATATTCGTAAGATGTGAAAGGGTTAAATCAGGAACCATTCTGCAACCAATCAGATTTTGTATTTTAACAGAAACAAGGGGTGCAGGGCGGGAACTCTGCAATATAATGTCAACAGCAGTTAAATTTCAAATCTGCAAAGATGCGGGAAGGAAGCGGACTTTACACAGAGAGGCCATTGTGGATTCTGGGACACTTACAAGGGGACACTGTGGAATTTTCAACATTCTGGAAGAGAAGGTGATGACTTTTATCAAATACCCAGCAACAAGGGAAAAATTTGGAGAAGGAAAACAACGGGCCATTTATAGTTTGAACCAGGTGAAGGAGGACAAACAAGACCTTACAAGACCAACCAGTGTTTACTTTCGGATAAGCACCATAGATGCAGGAACGTTCTAAAATTGTTGTAGTAAAAACAACAGCTAATTTTGAGGGAGGAAAAAGGACCATTCACAATCAGAGCAGCAGGCACAATGGTACACAATGCATAAGCAAGGCAAGTATACCAAACTCAAGCTCAGTATCATTAGCTTGCTAATATACTACACTGTCTTTACTCCAGCTTGGTACTAAATCTCTATGACCAGTCATATTGCATATAGTTAACAGAAGTGTCAGCTAACTATTAAGCTATTAAATCAACTCTCACCTCTCATGATGTTGAGAGGAGAGTGGGTTGGCTTGCAAAGCTAATGACTGAGGTGATGTTAATGGTTTTACCTTTTAAGCTACCTGCACACAATAGTTAGCATTCACATGCTTCTTTGGACTTAGGCAGATATATCTATTCAAGTGTCCATTGCACTCACATAGACTTGTTTTTCTTTCTCTCAGCAGAGACTTGTTGGTTTTGTGAAAAGGTGAGTTTGCACCATAAGCATGTTAAATGTTCACTTGTCATAGCTGTGGTGTTTCAGTGAAAACCCTACAAGGTTATCTATACATTGTCAAGGGCTACACAAAAATTAGGCACATTACCAGTGTGCATATTGTACAGCAGATTGCAAGTTTCACTTCAAAAATTAAAATGCTTTCAGAAGTCTTGTTTATTGTCACCATCAGCTTTCATCTTTTGTGTCACATTGTGAGACTTTGCAGGGACCCTTTACAGAGCCACATGAAAAGTACAAAGTTAATGTAGTCCTAATTATAGACTTTAAGTTGTTCCCTCAGTGTTCCTCTGTGTAGTCCTTCAGTGTTATTCATTCTGTAAAGCTCTTCTTTCTGTGTCTCTGTTTTCAGTTATTGTTTCTCACTTCCTGTTTTATTTTGGTAGTCATTTGTCTCCTGTGTCTTTCATTTAATTTTGCTTCCTTTGTAACATTGTCTTGATTAGTTTCAGCTATGCCTTGTTCCCCAGCTATGTCCATTTTCCTTAATTCCATTGTGTGTATTTATAGCCTATTTCCTTTGTTCTTTTTCAAATCATCTGTTAGCTTCTTCTTATGCGCTCCCTCTTCCCTGAAGAAGTTTGGGTTTTGCTGTTTATTTTTCCCTCTCTGGACTTCTGCATACAACCTAATTAAAGGTTAGTTTTCAGTTCAACATGCTGGTTTCTGAGTACTGCATTTGCATTCCTCTCATTCCGCACTTCATGACAGATTGCAAATGCATATGCAAATGCAAAAAGCTGTTACACAACAAAATGCCCAATCAATACATAGATTACTAATTTTGAATTATTAAAAATGTAATAATTTACAGTTACCACTTAACCTAACCTCTTTGGACATACACACTATACTGGTACAGGAATAGCATGCAGACTCCTACCACAAACACACTCTTTGCAAATTCCCACTATTTTGCTACTTGAATTGGTAATATATGAAAAAAGTATATCACAGTGGAGTCCACATTTACTTATTACTATTTTCTTTTTTTTTTAGGTTTTTAGTTCAACAGATGCCTCTTCAAGATAAATCGCAGCAAAGGATGAAAAAAGGCAGACGGACATTTCCGGTGGGTGGCTGGCGGTCAGTCTTTCCCTGATAACAAAAATTGTGTGAACCTGCTCTCATCTGTGAAGAGAACGGGGTGCCAGTGGCAGAGCAGCCAGTTCTGGTATTCTCTGGGCTGGGCTATGAGCACATGTCCCACTAAAGGATGTTGGGACCTCATGCCATCCTCATGGAGTCTGTTTCTGACAGTTTGGTCAGAAACATGAACATAAAATTACTGGAGGTAATTTTGGGGGACTGGAAATGTGTTTGTTCTGTTCCTCTTTGCACAAAGAAGCAGATACTGGTCCTGCAGCTGGGTTGATGCCCTTCACAGCTGGACAACCTGTGGAACCTGAATGGGCTGAAGGTCTTCATGCTACCAGTAGTGACAAGGACACTAACAAAAAGCAAAACTAGAAACAATCAGTCAGGCAGGATGAGGAGAGAGCAATTGTTTTTGGCCACCTTTCCTTGAGGGTGGGCAACTGTTTCATTGTGTTTCACTGTGAAACTGCACTGTGCCTCTTGTCAGCTACACCTGAATTGAAACATAAATTTGATGTCTACAAGTGTCCAAACATCTTCAGGTGTCTGCAGCACTAGGGGGACTTGCCATGTTCAGTGTGACTCAAAGTTTAGGGTACCCTTGGTTCAGTAGCTAGATGTTTTTAATTTTTGTTCTCTGTTCTCACATAGCACTTTCAGTTGTATAACAAATTGTTAGAAGTTGCAGACTATTTCAAGTCTTGGGATTCTTGTCATCAAGAATGTTGAAAATAGGGCAATTGTTTTCTGTCATGGTCTATTTGTTAATAGAATTAAATGTTGAGACAAAGGAAGTACGTGTGTCCTGTTTAAGGGTTGTTACTGTAAAACTAAATCTCATCGTGCTATAATTTATGTCATTCAACCACAGTGTCAGAGGCCAAATATTTCCTTGTAGTTTTAAGTAAGTGAAACTTTATATGAAGTGATGAAGTTGTTCTATAGAGTGTTCCAGTTAAGGTTTGGTAGATGATGTTGTGTGCCCCCTTGCAGCCCAGTCTTTCAATACTCTGACTCCTGGGATGGCATTGACTAAAATAAATGTCATAATTGCCTGTAGTCCAAAAACACACACCTTGACTCCTGTCAGCAAGAGTACAGCTCAGAGGGCTTTGCATCTATCCTGCTGCCAGACACCACAGAGACAAGAGTAGTGGGTGATATAGTTTGTCACATTACCCCCCTGCAGAACAGAAATATACAAACTGTTAGTGTTTTGCCTTACCTCTGTGGAAGTGATAAAAGCAAACAGGTTTTATTCTAAGAAGGAATTCTAATCTAGCGTGTCACATCAGGTGTTGGCTCAGCTGCAGTGTCAGAGGGGCAGATGACGAGGGAAAACACATAGTTTGAAAACTGATAAGCAAGCCAACAATCAGTTCAGCTGATATCTATTCATCTGTTGCCATGCCAACAGAGGATGCCAGTGAAGCTTTTATAACAGATAGAAATTACTTATTTAATAAGAATTCAAGCATGATCCATCAATCTTCATTTGCTCTCATTTATTGGTTCATTTCCTTCCCTCTGCCCCATCCACTTCCTTTCCCTCAACCTCACACACACATATATCTGCAAATATCCCCGTCACATTCAGCCTCTTTTCTCTATCAACTGCACATGACAGCCATGGTCCCTCTCCCATAGAGAACTGTAACTGGACTGACAGGCCCACACAGTCCCAGTGGCCATGTTAGAGATATGTAAAGGTCACAACAGATGTTTAAATATCAAAGGCTTCTGCTTCAGCTGGGGAATTCTAAGCATCTTCAGAGGACAAAGGGTTTTTACCAAGAACAAGGACAACAACAACTTTACCTGATCATTGAATACAGTGAGGAAATTAAGGATAGTACATGTTCTCTCCGGGAACTCCAGCGTCCTCCCACAGTCCAAAGACATGCAGTTAGTGGAGTTAGGTTAATTAGTAAATCTAAATTGGCCGTAGGTGTGAATGTGAGCATGAATGGTTGTCTGTCTCTCTGCTTTAACCCTGCGACAGACTGGCGACCTGTCCAGGGTGTACCCTGCCTCTCGCCCTATGGCAGCTGGGATAGGCTCCAGCCCCACCTGTGACCCTGAATAGGATAAGCGGAAGAAAATGGATGGATGGATGTTCAGTCTAAAAATGTCAAAGCTGAGAAATTAATCTGTTCATGAGAAGTGCATATCAGATGGTCAAACAGCTTCCAAAACCACTTTTAACAAAGTCTCTGTGTTGGTTAAATTGGAGGAATATTCAAAAACCAAACTGTTTTTCTTCTTTTTTTTTTATCCTTTGCCAAATTATTTTTTTAAATCAATATAATGTGTAAAATTGAGTAGAATACAATAAACACCTTCCGTTATCTGAAAATGTGCACTGTTATATTGGTTATACACCCTGCCTTTGAGTGTAGCTATAGAGAATGTGGAATGAACCAGTGATCTGGTGTTGAGTATTACAATTTAGGTTTGGAAATTTACTTTAACTTTAAACATATGAATATACAGAATCTGGAAGCAAGGTACAAGATTGGTGGTACCGCAAATTTTCTAGTTACCATTTATAGTCCACTTGTAGTTAGAGTTCTAATGACCAGTTACATGCAGCCTAAGTGTGATTACTTTTACAGAAATATGATTTCTCATCCATTTACTATTCTCTGAGAACAATTTAGCTTTTTGTAAGCTTTAAAAAAATGTATCTGCTTTTCTAAACAGTGACCACTGGACAGAACAGGAAGTTTCGTCCCAGAACTTCGGCAAACAAGCTCATCGGTTGGAGCTCTTTGGCTGGTCGACCAAAGTCACATATAAAATAAGTCAACCTCAACTCTCAGGCCAAGAGGTTCTCAGGAATTTAATGTAATTTCAAAATAAAACTATTTCATAATCACACAAAATCAAACTCCCATGGAGCACAAAATCACACCAAGCATCCAACAGTGGCTTTGTTCCCATGAAATCATTGAGTTATATATAAGGAGTTAAGCACAGAGTGTCTTTAATGAGGTCTCCCAAGTAACAGAAGTTTTTTTTTTCTCTTCATTTCTGTTGACACTCTCCATTGTCGGCTTGGCAGCACACCTCCATCTGCTGTTTTGACAACGGAGTGACAATACATGTCTGCTATTCCATCAGAATGTACTACTCCATCTGTTCTGCCTGCCTCTCCTTGCCATGTAGCCATCAGTGCTTCACTGTATCCATAATTTTCCCTTTGATTTCAGAGCTCCATTCCCTGTTTAATCATGCCAGACACAAAAAAGCACAAACATTTCCTGATGAATCAGGGCGATACTTGACCTTGTGTAATTTCTTTCATTTTCATAAGTTCATGTTGTGAAGTTTTCATATGTGCCTACGCACTTGGACAGATGCACCTCCTACACAGTTCCTCCTTCAGTCTGAGGCATATTCTGATGTATCTTGTTTGCTTGTGCTCTTTCACTTTCTTGTGTTTGATAGTGAACACACATTTCTACAAACCTATTATTTCTCCAAATGCCATACTATTGCTTTCTTTTGTGCTTCTTAATGCTAAGCACACTTTGTCTACTGTCTACAATTAACCTGCCAAAGACAGCTCCCTCTATGATCATTTAGTCATGATCTATTGTGTTATTACTGTTTCACATGAAGCCATCCATCACCTGACTAATGGCATTAATCCTTCCGTCTGTGGGAGACTGCCAGCTCAGTGCCATGGAGAGCTTTGGTTGAATCCCATGTGTTCTAGGTCAGGATTAGTAATATAGTTGCAGCTCCCTGCTACACCAGCCACAGCCTTAATGGACTGCTTTCCAGTGGAAAATACCAACACACAAATTAAATGTCTGCCCGGACATTGGGTCTGTTGTGTACTGTCTTAGGGTAATGAAACTGAAGTGCAGTGTTAATATGCACCACATTTCCATGTGGACATCTCTTTATGAGGTTAGAGCTGAGCCATGAAACTCCCTATCCTTGGAAACTCAACGTGTGTTTGTTTGCCGGTGTGTGAATATACACTGGTGGCTCTCGCTGTTTCTCTAAAGTGCAAGTTTGGATATTTGCTGCTTGTGTTTCAAGGGAAATTCAAGGATGGGGAATTTCAATTTGTCAGCATTCAACTTGTGTTTCTGCAGGCAGGTCAGACCAGCATGTGACACACCGTCTGGGTCTGTGTGTTTGCCTGCAACAGATCGCTTTAAAGAGGTGTGCTGAGAAGTCACAACAGGCGCCTGACAAGCACATTTTTAGAACACGAGAGCAAAACAAATATGTCAATCATGGATTTGTTTGTGGGCTAGCTGACACGAAATCATTTAAAAAGTTATGATTACAAGATGACTGCAAACTAGCAAAGGGAGGAAATATACACTTCATTCTAGGCATGATTTTAAAGGGACATTGAGCCATTATTATGTCAATCTTACTGGTACAGCAAGTTCTACTCAGCCTGTAAAAACAGTTGTATAATCTCTACATGAACTTTTTGATCTCTGACAATACCCAAATGTCTTAGCTTGGCCATGGCATGTATAAAAGAAATGGACATAGCCTAGATTCATTTTAATGAGCAGCAATGGGTGACTCCTATTTTTCCAGACAGAAGCCCAAATGTATAGAAAATATGTCAAATGACAAAACCTTGGGCCTTGTCTCTCATTACATACTATGCAAAAGTCTCAACCCAACCCTCGTTTCTTTATATTTTGCCACCTTTATTCTTCAGCACAGGCTGAACTCTCTTAGGCAAGCTTTCTTGTAATTTCTTTAAATAGTCTTCAGGAATAGTTCTCCAGGCTTCTTGAAGGGCATTCCAATGGTCCTCTTTGGATGTTGGCTGCCTTTTTTCCCATTATCTGTCAAGATGATCCCACACTGCTTCTATAATGTTGAGATCTGGGCTCTGGAGAGACCAATCCATGACTGATAGTTTTCCACTGTGTGTTTTTCTATCCGGGTATGCTTTTACTGCATTGGCACTGTGTTTGAAATCATTGTCATGAAAAATGAAGCAGTTGCCAATCAGCTGCTTTCCATATGGTCCTGCATGGTGGATGAAAACCTGACGGTACCTTTCTGCGTTCGTAATTCCATTAATTTTGACAAGATCCCCAACATCACTGGCTGAAATGCAGCCCCAAACCATGACCTCCTCTGTACATATTGATGACAATTTGAGTCAAAGATTTCAAATTTGGATTCATCATTTCATCAGACCTGTTGCCACTGATTTTCATTCCAGTTGTTGTGTAATTTGGCATACCTCAGCCTTCTCTCCCTGTTTCCCTTCCTTAGGAATGGCTTCTTAACCGCTACCCTTCCATTGAGACAATTTCTGATGAGGCTCTGGCGAACAGGACTGGATTTTTTTTGCTGCAGATAGTTTTTTTTTAGGCCTGCTGCTTGGCAAAAGAAAATAAATTGGTTAAGTGCTCCAAAGAAAAACTTCAGAACCCTTCAGAAAACCTGGAGAACTCTTGCTCAAGACCACGTTCAAAAATTTCAAGAAAGTCTAGCTCCTTGGAAGCAAAACACGAAGAAATGAGGGGTGGCTCAAGACTTCTGCAACTCAGGAAACACTTTCATAACAACTTTATGGTCTCAGCTGTCTTATTTATTAAAGGGTGATCATATTTATTTTTTCAATTATAGTCCCACTTAGTAAAGTAAAATGGACAATAATGCTGGGCATGTTTTAGTGCATAGCTACCTTGGTTTTTCAGTCCCTGTCTGGTAAGGGAGAACATGCAAACTCCATACAAAGGCCCCAGCTGAGGTTTGAACCAGGAACCTTCTTGTTTTGTGGTCACTGTTAGCATTCTGACATTAGAATTTAGCACAAAGCATTTCTGTGCTAAGTCTGCAGTGTACACTGTTTCTTTTTGATTTTCACTTTCATTAGTGACTAAAATTTAGAATAGCTCAGCTTCCGTGGCATCACTTTTGTCTAATTTTCTTGAAAAATCATAATGTATTTAAAATTCTTGACAACTCTTAATAAAAGCACAAAGCATTTGGAGGATCATAATGGTGGTAATTAAGATAATTATAATCAATGAAAAAAAGTAGCTGGAAAAATTATTCCCTTCTGCCATAGGTGGGAAATTCACACAAGGAAACAGCATATTGCATGAAACCTTTGATTACAGTGTACAGCACTGTACTTGTCTCTGATGTAATTATTGGATGAGTTAATAACTACACAGTCCATTAGAGAGTCAGGGCCTTGTCTCTCAAGTTTGCTGAGGCGTAAGCAGAGATATGGTAATATCCATTGCTTGAAACCTAGTGTTTACAAGTCCCTACAGTTCCACTGCTAATGAGATGCAAGAGAAGGTATCAGCAGTGTCCCTTAACTGCTACAAAATGTCTACCAACACAACATTAGAAATATTATGGTATTTATATCAGCTAAAGGGCAAAAAGGGCTCTCCTGTGTAAGTAAGGAAATTAGAGAAAGCAGCCTGTTTTCTCTGGGCCTTTGCTATGGAAGATTTTAGTCAAGAAGCCTTAAAACTAGGGAATAAAATAATTCCTATTTATTCTATGTGTGGAGCTTCTTCCCTTTACTCTCCTTTTGTGTTTGCCTGTTTACATAATTCCCTCACTTGGCAGCAGCAACACTGGCCTTATTCTCAAAAGCCAACCTGGGACTACATCAGTGAGTAACTGTCTCCACAAACCCCTCACAGTCAAGAGATAAGAGCCTGCAAAGGTTGCTAAGAGTTCTAATTCTAAAAATACCTCCATTTACTCAAAGAGGGGACTGACCTGAATGTTAATTTTAACAAAATCATAAAAGGGAATCAAGAATTACAACAAATACTTGTCTTAAGCCTATTTGTCCTGATATGGATTCTAATGTCTCTCTAAAGAGTTTCAGTCCTGCCTCAAAGTTAAGTCCTCAGGGCTGCACTTAACCACGGCTAAGCATCAACTTACAGCTGATTAAATTCAGAGTGACCCAGTCTGAAAACTATTAGCTGGTTACAAGCTGAAAATGAGCATATTAAAGCTTCTTGCTGCTGGCTCAACAGTCGAGATGAAGTGTTGAGACTGCGAGGGAAATCAGGTTGAATTAAGCAACCAATAATATCTATGTAAACCCCTTTTAACTAAACAGATGAAGAACATATTCTTTATTTGCAACAACACCCTTGGGGAGGTAGTTGCAGCGTATAGATGACACATTCGGGAGGTGAATAAAAATGGGTCTAGCAGAGGTGGTAATCATGGCTGGGTCTTTTGCTTTGGCTGCCAAGGGGGCCTGCGATGATGCAAATTATAGCTGTATTAGCCACATCCTCCTAATACCTATAATCTTGTTCACCCTGACACGGACTACCTTGTTTTTCTTAAATTGCCACCCCAGCCTTCTTGAACTTTCTACTCTTCTGCTTGATGTGTATTCTGCCATCACAATTGAGATGTATTTAATCAGTGAGATCAATAGTTGTTACTGCTATTGATCTTGTGAGTCTATTTCATGGGCGAGGTGGGAGAACCTAATATTTTGTATACACTGTAATCTTTAGAGATAATGTAACCTGCTAAGGGCTGTTTTTAATTAACATTATGAAAGACTGTTTTCCAATCATGCAGTGGTTGTGACTGATGAGTCCCTTTTACTCTTCTATATCCATCAGAATAATTTTATGTTTTGCCCAGAACCTTGGCTGAAGGCAGCAAGCACCTTTCTTTCAACTCAACTCCCACCTACACTTCACAGGGATTTGAACTTTTTGAACTTGGCTAGCTTGTTCATCTTAATACTTACTCTAATAGTCTAAAATAGCAGCTGCAGAATTTGAAGGTTTCATGCTGAGTTTAAATGCTAGAGCAAAGTATGGAGCTCAAATTAAAGTTGTAATCCGATGACTTTTTTGGCTTTCAGACACCAGTTCGTCAACTTGCAAAAATCGACGAAAAAGGGCTGTATTACTAGGAAAGAGGAAAGGATTCTTTAGAAAGCAAATTATTGGTAGTCCTCAATAAGCAAAAGACATAACAATTTCTAATTAGAATGAAAGATGAAAATGAACTAGATGAAACTATAATATCCTTCATATGTGAACACAATCTAGAATCTATCAGTATATAACAAAATGGAGTATGCACTTGTCCAATATCCCAAAAATACTGATTCAAACTGGTATCATCGTAAAATAATTGCAATATGTTCACAGTGAAATGTAGGATATATAATCAAGTGTATAACTGAAAATAAACAGGTTGGTTTGACTAGATTGAGAGGCCTCAAAATACAATGTCAGTACAACAATAATAATGCTTTGAAGCATCAGTTAAAGATTCCAATTCCACTCAGATTTCTCGAGTAGAGCAAAAAATGTTATAAGAGAGAGACATGGTACTCAGAGAATCCTGAATTGAAATCTATGGGAAAATTTCATAATGGCATGGATGGTGGCTGCCCTCCTGAATCCAAAGAGCCAATCAACGTCAGAATTGGGAAACCTATAAATATATGCACAGAGTAGAGGTTCATGATAATTTCAACTGTGTGGTGGCAGTCATATCTACTGCTTATCATAGTGAAGATGTAGGCAGCTATGATTATTAAATCAGTCTTGGCTTACTGATCCACTGTGTGAATTAACATGGTTTGGTCAGTACTGTGGCAGGAGAAGCCAGAGAAGCTGATCATATTGGCACTCTGGATTGAGCCATTATTGAAGCTGCAATGTCGTGTAATTTTGGCATGTGTGTAGAAATTGAAGTAACTTATGGGGGGGTAAGAGCTACTTAAATCTCTTTTTGGCCAAAATCAACAAACTTATTATGTATTTTTTAAATCAGATTTGCCTGGTGATTCTATACATGCTCTTTACCCATTAATTTAGGTAGAGACTTCAAAATATTTGTGTGAATTACTGACTGGAGGCATTACCAATATGGCTAGTGAGAGGCAAGACTTGCTTCTAGAAGCCCTTCAGTCCATAACAACATGCACTGCTCTCATGGTTAACTAATGAGAGATGGAGTGACACTCAGCTAAGCTTTTCTATTCAGGAAACCTCTGTGTGACATACCTCCCTTGTTGAGGGAAGTTTGTGACCTGATCAGCACAAAACTACACAGGAGGAGCTTGTTAATGATCTGAAGGTAGTTGGGACCACAGTCACCACGAACACCACTGGTAACACACTATGCTGTAATGGATTGAAATCTTGCAGTGCCTGCAAGGTCCCCCTACTCAAGAAGGCACATGTACAGGCACATCTTAAGTTTGCCGGTGAACATCTAAATGACTCAGAGAAGGCTTGGGAGAAAGTGCTGTGGTCAGATGAAACCAAAATTAAGCTCTTTGGCATCAACTCAACCTGCCGTGTTTGGAGGAAGAGAAATGCTGAGTATGACCCAAAGAACACATCCCCACAGTCAAGCACGGAGGTGGAAACATTATGCTTTGGGACTGCTTTTCTGTTAAGGGTACAGGACACCTTCACCGCATTGAGGGGCCAATGGACGGGGCCATGTACTGTTAAAATCTTGGAGAACCTACTTCCCTCAGCCAGTACACTGAAGATGGGTCATGGATGGGTCTTCCAGCATGACAATGACCCAAAACATATCATCAAGGCAACAAAGAAGTGGCACAAGAAGAAGCACATTAAGGTCATGGAGTCTAGCCAGTCTCCAGACCTCAATCCTACAGAAAATCTGTGGAGGGAGCTGAAGCTTCGAGTTGCCAAGCGGCAGCCAAGAAACCTGAAGGATTTAGAGTTTCTGTAAAGCGGAGTGGGCCAAAATCCCTCCTGAGATGTGTGCAAACCTGGTGACCAACTACAAGAAACATCTTACCGCTGTGCTCGTCAACATGGGTTTCTCCACCAAGTACTAAGTCATGTTTTGCTTAGGGATCAAATACGTATTTCACTCAGTGACGTGCAGATATATTTCTAACTTTTATGTAACGTGTTTTTTGTAGATTTTTGGTTGATATTCTGTCTCTCTCCATTAAAATGAAACTACCATAAAAATTAGAGACTGTTCATTTCTTTGTAAGTGAGCAAACTTATAAATTCAGAAGGGGATCAAATAATTATTTTCCCCACTGTATCATTTGAACTTTGATTGAAATTAAACCATGTGAGAAGTTTAGAAGGACTGAAATCACACCCTTAAAAACACAAAGACATCTGAGTGATCCAACTGCACCCTGCATTTTGTAATTCAACAGGCTTAAACGTTTAGAAACCACCGCTTTAATAATGTCTTCTAAAAAACAAAGCTTGTGTCAGTATTCACTGTGTTCATTTTAAAAGTAGCTATTTACTACTTTACTGAAGCTGTTAAATAAATGTAGTGGAAAACACAATATTTTTCTTTGAAATGTAGTACAATGGAAGTTTAAAGTAGCATGAAATGGTACTTTAAATTTGCACTTAAGTACAGTACTTGAGTAAATATATTTAGTTTCCACCATTGACACCTTCAGCTCTCTCACTATAAATATACAGAACTGGTATGCTTACCAGTATGCCTGCTTGCAATGGTGTTTCCTCGATTTATTTAAAATCCTGTGTACACTGTAGCCTTCAACCTTTCGCTGATCAGCTGACTCAAACTACCACCATGCACTTGCCGCTACTGTTCAACATTTTGCTGTTATTGTTCAGTATCTCCAGTACAGTACAGTAGTTGACAGTTCTTGTCCCCAGTGCTAACCACAAAGAGACCTATAAGTGTGTCTAGTTCCACCACATCTGCTAGGGTCACAGGTCACTAGAGCCTGTCCTAGTTGACATTAGGTGAGAGGTGAGGGTATGTGAAATAAAAATATAGTATCAAAATTGGGGTACAATACTATGAACAAAAAATGCTTAATATGATGTAATATTGCATGTGTAGGCAAACTGAATATTTCTAAATCTGCTTAAAAACCAAATATGATCTAATTAAAAGAAAAAAAAAGAATTTGAAAATACTTTAAATGTAAATTCAGTTGTGCACCAATAAATCTTGTGCAAGTGCTGCAAAAATGGATTAAATTCTTGCCTTTAATATCACAAGTGTTTTAAACTAGCTGTGAAATGAGAATTGTCCAAAGTTTCAGTGACCCTATGAACTCCCAGAAATAGCAAGCGGCAAGCTGTCTCTCTTGTGCTCAGTATTAGGTGTCTGCTGTGAAGATCAGTTCACATATTAAAATATTACCGAGTTCATTCCTTTAGTTTCATCCTCAGATGGAAGCAGGAAACAAGAGCTGATGACAAAGAGCACGAACAAGTCACCCAATACTAATGAATTCCTGACAGACTTTTTCTTAAGCACACTTCTGGAAAACAATTTATTTCACCTCAGAAGAGAGACGAAGAGAGGACAACCAATTAACATGATCCTTTTGCAACATTTCAAACTTTTGTGTT
>VUQI01061653.1:14205-29231 GCA_015106735.1 Paratilapia polleni
TATTGCGGATGTTACAATAAATGTTAAACTAGAAAAGAACTCTGTTTTCTTATCATTTTTCATTTATCTTTCTTTTTTTTTTTTTTAAATTTTTTATTTTTTTTTTTTTTTTTTTTTTTTTTTTTTTTTTTTTTTAAATCTACTTGGCACTTTTTCTTCCCCACAAATCTCTGTGACTTTGTTTCTGTCTGTAGGAAAAGGCAGCTGAAGGAGAGTGTATATGGTGACAAGCTGCAGCAGTACAACACAGGAGGAGGTACGACCCCTTCTGGCACTGCACTCTTTATTTCTTTATCACAATGTATAAAATATGATGCCCACCGGAGTCTTAAAACAGTGTTTATATTTGAACTTTCTGACTTTCTCCTCAGAGGTGACTCTGAGGCCAGACATGTTCAGTGGACCCACACCCACTGTGACCTTTCCTAGCCTGTCTGAGGGTCACAGTTCGCCAGGGGTCAAGATCTACATTGACCCTTTCACCTATGAGGACCCCAATGAGGCTGTCCGGGAGTTTGCCAAAGAAATCGATCCCTCCTGTGTCAAAATAGAAGAAGTCATTGGATCAGGTAGATATTTTAACTGCCTTTGAGTATTTGGCGAGCCTTTCCCTTTCATCATGTTGTTCTATAAACTGTTAAAAGAAACTCTCAGCAATTCAAAGTCCATATTTATTTTAAAATGTGTTGAATGCCACTGCATTCATTTAATTTGAACAAAAGCATCAGTTGAAGGGTAAGATTAAAAAAAAAAAAAACATCTCAGTATCCTCTATAAATTGCCTCAAAACAGAAGCTAGAAAAGCAAACCTTGGTTTAGTTAATGAGACCAACTGCCATGTGAAAGAGCAGATACTCTACAGCAAATTAATCAAATTCTTCAACTGTGCCAGACTTTTGTGTGAAAGAGAAAGATCTGGAATCACGCAATCCCAATTTATTATTTTGCTTTATTTTTCCTTTGAAGTCAGGAGAGATGTTTTATTCATGCTGAAACTTTCACAGGAATAAATTAAAACTGTCTTCATGCATTCTCTTTGGCTATCTGCGCTCTCACTGTAAAAATGCTGTGTGATGTTTGGCAAATGGAGAAAGTTGGTCCCAAAGCTTCTTCTGAATTTTTTGGGGAATGGGGGCTTAGCATTTCAGCTGCTGGGGGGGAGGGGGGGGTGGAAAAGGAACACCTTTAAGGTATAAAACCAAGAGTCAATTATAATCCATCTCAGTCATTAGCTGTTGGGCTACAGTACTGTGCAAAAGTCTTAAGCCACCCCTCATTTCATTGGGAAATAAGTGCAGCAGTTTATTGAAATGTGCAAACACACACAGAAATGCAGTATATAAGGCAAAAACTGAGTTTCTAATGAGCTTGAAAGTCAATATTTGGTATGACCACCTTTATTCTTCAGCACAGCCTGAACTCTGTTAGCCAAGCTTTCTTGTAATTTTAAGTAGTCTTCGGGAATAGTTCTCCAGGCTTCTTGAAGGACATTCAAAGCTCTTCTTTGGATGTTGGCTGCCTTTTGTTCTGTTCTCTGTCAAGATGATCCCACACTGCTTCAGCAATGTTGAGGTCCGGGATCTGGGGAGGCTAATCCATGACTGATAGTGTTCCATTGTGTGTTTTTTCTATCCAGATATGCTTTTACTGCATTGGCAGCATACTTGGATCATTGATTGGCAACAGCTCCATTTTTCAGCATGACAGACATTTTCCAGATGGTACTGTATGGTGGATCAAAATCTGATGGTACTTTTCTGTGTTCATAATTCCAACAATTTTGACAACACCACTGGCTGAAATGCAGCTCCAAACCATGACAGAGCCTCCGCCATGTTTTACAGATGGATGTAGACACTCACTGTAGTATCTCTCTCTCCTCCGTACATATTGACGATAATTTGAACCAAAATGTTATATTTGGATTCATCACTCCATAAGACCTGTTTCCACTGATTTTTCAGTCCATTTCTTGAGTAATTTGACATATCTCAGCCTTTTCTCCCCGTTACCCTTTCTTAAGAATGGCTTCTTCACAGCCACTCTTCCACTGAGACCATTTCTGATGAGGCTTCAGTGAACAGTAGATGGATCAACTGAAGGGTCAGATGTATCTCTCAGGTCCTGTGTCAGGTCTTTGCTGGATTTTTTTCTCTTTCTTAAGGACATGACTTTCAGATACTGTTCATCTGCTGTAGCTAGCTTTTTAAGGCCTACCACTTCTTCTTTTGTCCTCCACTTGTCCACTTTCATCAATTTTCTTTTTAGGGACACACCATGTCGAGATAAGCCAGGTTTTTGGCTAATAGCTCTTTGGGAGTCACCTTGCTGGTGCTAAAATATTCTTTTTTTTTGTTTTTGTAGATTCAACTTAAGAAATGTGAACAAATTGTGTTTTTGCAACAGGCTGCTAGTAACAATGTGTGCTTATTGTTTGTTGTCAGGACCACAAAAAAATGTACCCAAACAGGACATTCTCAGACAAGACCAATCTCTGTGTGACACTTTTAAAGAAAGTGATCTGGAGCTGCACCAAATTTAATAGGTTCTTTCTTTACTCATGCTTCACCAAGTTTTCTGAAATTTGGTTAGTCGTGTTTGAACAGTATAACTGACAGACAGCTAGAGAGACAGGCAGATAAACAAAAAGCACTGAAGCCATATGTCTGCCTTGCAGAAATAATAGTTACATCTGTACTCTATTTTTTCTTTTTAGATTTTATATTATTAGCCTTGGGCCCACAAATATCCCAGGTTTACTTTAAATTGTCTTTACATAATTTGGGTAATGGTAAATTATGTAAGGGAGTACAGAAAGTACAGACAATGTCTTGTAATGACGCAAAAGTGGATTTTTCATTATTACAAGACGTGGTCATATCTCATTATGGTGCTGTCTTGTAGATGGTTGTTTTGGGGAAAATGGATTAAGATTTAAATGTTATGTTCATATGAATCATTTTTTAAATTAGTCAGGGTGTGGAGAGGTATATAAAATGGTCCTGTTTGTCTTTGGGTTTTTTAATTTTTTTAGAGCAAGATTACACAAAACCTATCAGACCAAATTTCATGAAACCTATTATTATTTAATCACAAATGACAATGATTACCAGCTCCCAGATGGGAGCTGTTCTTCTCTGTATTTTTGCACTCTTTCGCACTTTTTGGCTTTTTACTCACAAAGGTTTTGATTGCACCTACAGTAACAAGCGTAGCTCCTGTCAATTCGAGTAAAGCTTTATCTTTTTACTTCACCTGGGTTCACTGTCTGAACCGTGGAGCTGCCTCTTTGCTGGTCACTGTGTGTGTAAGTGAGACTGAAAAGAAAGGAGCAGACCCACCATGAATTTTACCTGGGATGCCCTTGTCATTGTTACTGCTGTTATCACAGGTGAAATGTGGCTGTGATTGGTGGAAAACTGTCACGGCCAGTGAGTAGCCAATCAACTTTTCCAAGGTGGTTGTGGTTTAATTCCATTTGATACTGTAAATATTTAAAAAGTAAACTGTAAATTTAATTTATATCATTCCCATATTCCTGACTGGAAAGAGACAGCAGAGAGTTAATCAGTCAGTTTCTGTAAATATATAAGGTTAATGTAGTAGTATTTAAACTTGGTGGTTGGTTTCTGGGTCTGTGTGTGCATTCACACTCTTACGGAAATTTAGTCTGTAGATTTACACTTTATTGCCAAAAGTATTTGCTTGTCTGTTTTCAAACGTATATGAACTTGAGTGACATCCCATTCTTAATCCATAGGGTTTAATATGATGTCGGCCCACCCTTTGCAGCTATAACAGCTTCAACTCTTCTGGGAAGGCTTTCCACAAGGTTTAGGAATGTGTTTATGGGAATTTTTGACCATTCTTCCACAAGCGCATTTGTGAGGTCAGACACTGATGTTGGACGAGAAGGCCTGGCTCACAGTCTCCACTCTAATTTATCCCAAAGGTGTTCTATTGGGTTGAGGTCAGGACTCTGTGTAGTTCTTCCACACCAAACTCGCTCATCCATGTCTTTATGGACCTTGCTTTGTGCACTGGTGCGCAGTCATGTTGGAACAGGAAGGGGCCATCCCCAAACTGTTCCCACAAAGCTGGGAGCATGAAATTATCCAAAATGTCTTGGTATGCTGAAGCATTAAGAGTTCCTTTCACTGGAACTAAGGGGCCGAGCCCACTCCTGAAAAACAACCCCACACCATAATCCCCCCTCCACCAAACTTTACACTTAGCACCATGCAGTCAGACAAGTACCGTTGTCCTGGCAACCGCCAAACCCAGACTCGTTCATCGGATTGCCAGACAGAGAAGTGTGGTTCGTCACTCCAGAGAACACGTCTCCACTGCTCTAGAGTCCAGTGGCGGCGTGCTTTACGTCATTCTATCCAATGCTTTGCATTGCGCTTGGTGATGTAAGGCATGGATGCAGCTGCTCGGCCATGGAAACCCATTCCATGAAGCTCTCTACGCACTGTTCTTGAGCTAATCTGACTGTGGAATATTTACTAGTGAGGAAATTTCATGACTGGACTTATTGCACAGGTGGCATCCTATCACAGTACCACGCTGGAATTCACTGAGCTCCTGAGAGCGACCCATTCACAAATGTTTGTTGAAGCAGTCTGCATGCCTAGGTGCTTGATTTTATACACCTGTGGCCATGGAAGTGATTGGAACACCAGAATTCAATGATTTGGATGGGTGAGTGAATACTTTTGGCAATATAGTGTATATCTTGATATCACACATTTTCAATTTTTATTAAAAATTATTTGAGAAATTTGAAAAATACGATTTTTGGCTCATTTAGTGAATTAAATACCTGAAAAGTCAAAAGTCCTATGTTAAAAAAATATGTTAATTCCTTTAACATAGGAGGTCCAAAAGTATTTGGACAATGACAAAATATTTCTACTTATGCCTCTGTACACCACTACAGTGGATTTTAAATCAAGCAGTCAAGATGTGATTGACGTGCAGACTTCCAGCTTTAATTTAACAAAAGTATTGCATTAAGTGTTTAGGAATTACAGCATTTTTGTACATAGTCCCCCATTTCCTGAGTCTCAAAATTTATTGGACAGACTATCTATCCGTCCATCCATCCATTCATTTTCTTCCGCTTATCCAATTCAGGATTCACAGGGGGGCTGGGGCCTATCCCAGCTGTCATAGGGTGAGAGGCAGGGCACACCCTGGACAGGTCGCCAATCGACCGCAAGGCTAGACAAACTAACATAATTTTAAATTTAAGAATTATTTTTAATACTTGTATGGAAGGCCTTTGCAGTCAATGACTGGCTGAAGTCTAGAACCCTTGGACATCACCAAATCCTGTTTCCTCCCTTGAGATGCTCTGCCAGACCATTACTGTAGCCACCTTCAGTTGCTGTTTATTTGTGGGTCTTTCTGCCTTCAGTTTTGTATTTAATAACGGAAAAGCATGCTCTGTTGGGTTGAGATCAGGTGACTGACTTGACCCTTGAAGAATATCTTATTTCTTTGCCTCAAGAAACTCTTGGGTTGCTTTTGCAGTATATTTTAGGTTATCATCCCTTTGCTTTATGAAGTGCTGTTTTGCAGCATTTGGCTGAATCTGAGCAGAGAATATATCCATGTACACATCATAATTCATTCTGCTACTTCTATCAGCAGACACATCATCAATAAACATTAGTGGCCTGGTTCCACTGGCAGCTATACATGCCCAATCCATAACATTGCCTCCACTGTGTTTGAAAGATAATGTGGTATGCTTCAGATCATGAACTGTTTCTCTTCTACTCCATACTTTTCTCTTCCCATCACTCTGGTACAAGTTCACCTTGATTTCATTTGTCCAATTAGTTGTTTTTTTTTTCAGACCTGTGCAGGCTCTTTTAGATGTTTTAGATGTTAAGCAGTGGTTTGCACCTTGTTGTAAACCCTCTGTAATTCCATTTATGAAGGCATCTCTTGTAGACCCTGACAATGATACGCCTACCGCCTCGAGAGTGTTCTTTACTTGGTTAGATGTTGTGAAGGATTTTTCTAGACCATGGAAATAATTGTATCCATTTTAGTTGTCTTCTGTGGTCTTTCAGGCCTTTAGGTGTTGATGATCTGGCCAATGTACCAGATTGTTAATTTGGTCATTCCTAAAGTTTTTCCTATCTCTTTGATAGTTTTGTTTGTTTTTTTCCCTAACTTGTATCGACATCTCTTTGGACTCCATATTGTGAGTTCCAGTGAAATGCTATAAAATATAGATAAGATCTTTTTATCTTCTTTATTTGTCATGAAATAACAACGGAACAGGCCTCACCTGGCCATGAAACTGGTTGTCAGGCAATTGTCTAATTAGTTTTGAGCCTCTGGAAATGAGGGACTGTGTCTAAAAATGGTTGTAATTCCTAAGCACTTCAATTCAGTTACATTCAATTCAATTCAATTCAATTTTATTTATATAGCGCCAAATCACAACAACAGTTGCTTCAAGGCGCTTTATATTTTAGGGTAAAGACCCTACATATATTAGACAGAAAACCCCAACAATCAGATGACCCCCTATGAGCAAGCACTTGGCAACAGTGGGAAGGAAAAAGTCCCTTTTAACAGGAAGAAACCTCCGGCAGAACCAGGCTCAGGGAGGGGCAGCCATCTGCCGCGACCGGTTGGGGGTGAGGGGAAAAAGAAGAGAGCAGAGGGAGACAGGAGAAAAAATGCTAGGCAAAGTATTGATGCAATACTTTTTTTAAACCCCTTGAATGAAAGCTGAATGTCTGCACTTCAGTTACATCTTGATTGTTTGATTTTAAAATCCACTGTAGTTGCGTCCAGAGGCAAAATTACAGAAAAAGTGTGTCATTGTCCAAATACTTAAAGACCTAACTGTATAAGGTGTAACTATGCTGCTTTGTTTCCTATTGACTATAATTCACAATCTTGTGCAGATTATTTATCTTATACCTCAAACTGTATTTGGTGGAGGAATGTTTTTACTTCAGATGTTGTACTACTCATAACTCATCACTTATTTTTCTTTCAACCAAAGCCAATCGCACTCAAAGCCACTGAGGTCGGGGTGTTAAAGGTCGTGAACCAGAATCACACCCTCACTGCTGCGAGTATGTGCTTTGGGCTTTGGTCTGTTGAGGAACTCTGAGAGGCTTTTGGTAATCCCCCCGTTTCTCGCTTTATTTCCCTCAGTGAAGGGTTTCTCACCTAAGCCAGAGGTGACAGAGGAGGGATGAAAACTACGGGGAGGGAGGAGAAAATATGAGCCTAGGTGGTATGAGATGGGGCCAGACTTTGAGCCCTTAAATGGCTGGATCTCTGCTTTTCAAAGTGAAATTTATCCATAGATATTGCTCTCTTGTCTTTATCTCTGTATTTCTTTGATACTTCCTCCTATGTTGAGCTCCCTCAGTGATTCAACCCCTCTGGAGTTTCAGTTTGTTTGTGTATAGAGAAATGCTAAACAAAGAACCAAAGGGTGGGAAGCAGAACAACAGATTGAGTAGGGAAGATAAAAGAAGAAAGCACCCCGAGGAGATAATAAAAATATCTCACCTTACTCCCTCATCCTCTTCCTCTGTGATAACACCCTCTCCTTTCCTCTTTTTGTATTACGATCACTTACGTAGGAATTGTCCTTCACAAAAAGCACTTAGTTGACTGAAGACAAATCATGAAACACTTTAATTTATAATCGTAAGTAGCAATAATATATCATCTGACAGTCCCTTGCTAGGCAGTATATTTGGATATAATGCAGATTCAAGATGAAATTTTTCTAATAGAATTAGTACATTTTTCTTTTGATACCCCATCATGTCTTTGACCTCTTCTATTTTCAGAAAGAGTTGACATGTCATCTGATTGGCGTCTCTTGGAGAAAATCTTTTTTCTTTAATTTATTTATTTTTAATCCCTCTCCATTCATCCTTCTATCCTTTCTCTCCCCATCTTCCTTATTATCATTGCTGTCTTATATCCACCCTTCACTCTTTCAGCACCGCTCCATCTCTCCCCCCTTTCCCATCCTCTTTCGTTCTGTTTTTCTCTCCTTCCATCTATGCTTCTGCTGGTTTACAGCAGTGACAGTAGATAGTTTTTAATGAGCAGTAAGATGTGGAGCAGAGATCACAGTAAGACAGGACGGCACGGCCTGTCATCCAATTCCCATTACTCATCCATTATTCACACACCGATTTTTATCTCTGCGATGAGGACTTTTATTTTGAAGTGACATTCAATTTTCATCTCCCCAATCAGCATAAAGCTGCATTTATTTTGACAAAAGACATCTGTGTCACAGAAAGGAATTTTTCTATGCAAGGAACAAGTTCATTGAAGTTACAACCAATTGAGTTTTTTTTTATAGCAGCACATAAGGAAAACAATAATGAGACGCATGAACTATTGAACCTCAAATTTGTAGGTTACACTTTTTTTTATTTTTATTTTTTTTTTATTGTACATCCACCAATTTTTTCACATACGATCAATTTCAAAATGTTTGTTCATCTCAAGAATGTCAATGCTAAAGATCTGACATTTCCTTAAAAAAAATTAACAGGAAAAGTTCATAAAATGTATTTTATGTAACATACAGTGCTTAACAAATTTATTAGACCACCTGTCATAAAAATGAGAAAGACAATCCAGCATCACAAAGTGCTTTAATGTGGACTCTTTTCAGTGAGTTCTCGACATTTTACCATCTTGAACAGGAGTGAGGAATTTCAAACTGAATTCACATTTTTATACCCAAATTTGAGTCCGCACACTGGACTTCTCAGGGAAGTCAGAAATTAATCAAGCATAACATTCAACCACTAAAACTAAATATTCTGTTCTTGAATGCAAGTTTATTGTTTTTTTGTTTTTTTCTAAAACAGTAAATTAGGAAATTCATGGATAGCAACAGTAATTATATTTTAGCATTAAAAATATCATTTTGATTAAAGAGCTTGTGCATTCTGGTGGATTAACCATTACAGAAATGATTTTGGTAATCACCAGTACTGTTAATTAAGGGCAGCTGTGGCATAAACCTTACACTGGGTGGTGGTCTAATAAATTTGTTAAGCACTGTAGATTCTTGGTATAGAACTGTTTTTGTACATTGCCAGTTTAAGACAAATTATTGTGCAACTCCTGCATTAAAATACTGCCTTTTTGGAACTGAAATGGATAATAGATACATAAGATATTATCTGGTAATCAAATTTATAAAATGCCTGTGAGTACCGCCTGTGAAAATAGTATGAAGGAGAAACGCCTTCATCCAATTATGGGAAGCTGTGTCTGATATGTGCACCCCCTTCACACTCTGCTGGGGTAACAGCAATCATGTTTTAACTTCTCTCTTCTTCTTTCACCTTACACTAGAAACGTGGGATACGTGGACTATGCCTACGTTTCTATGATGGCTGGCTTTTCACTGCACCTTTCATTGTGGCAACTGGAAAAAACTATAAACATTTTTCATTAATATAATATCAGAACTTACCACTAGTTGAACCACTGACCAGTCAAATCACAGATACATTTATCATTCCTACAGGATCCAGACAAAGGTCCTGACTTTAGAACAATGTCACAACGAGGGAAAACCAGTTATATTGTTATGTTTTTCATGTGCAACACATACTTACCCACAAAAAGTAAAAGTAAGTACCCTTATAATATAGGTGTAATATGTAGGATTTTCCTAGAAACAATGTATAGACTCTTAAAATTAATCCTTTTTAGTCATTACTTATGATGAGACACTAGAAGTGCATTTTGGCGGTTTCTTATTTTACCTTAGCGACTTGTGAATTGGTGCTATATAAAAAAATATATATATATTTTCCTTTGTTCAGGAAATTTTAGGGTTACAACCTTTGGGCAGTGGGCCAGTTACAGTCTACATGGTGTGAGGGTGGGACACTATTAAAAGAAACAAAAAAAGTAGCAATGAGGTTCCAGAGAGACCACAGCGGCCAGGTTGTATCGTGCATTTCAGTTTGTATTAACACTTTCTAACTTCCTGTTGTCACTCTCTAACTTGCTCAACCATCTCTGCTCTCTGTCTGCTCTCTTGTGGATTCCTACATAGTATACCTTTAATGAAATACTGCAGTAATAGACATATAGGAGCTTTTTAAATGCTCACGGTCATCCTCCCTTTAGCATGTGACTTCCGAAACATGGTTATTTTTCAGTAAGAAAGGGTTTACAAAAAAAAAAAAAAACCCTAACAAGATGCACTATTGAAATTGTTGGTTATAGTTCACTTTTGACAAATGGTGGGGACAAAATGTCTCAGCCTCTGCTTATTTGGTCCTTTTTTTAAATTTCCTTTAAACTCTAATGAAAGACAAATACCTGACATGTCTTAAGCAGTATAGTCTTTTTATCCAACAGGTAACTTTGCTGACTTTATTTAACCGAAAGATTGTATTTGAAGTGTGGTGTGCAAAACCAAGTATCCAGGCAACAACAGTGGTACTGTCCCTTTTATCTTGTTTGCCACCTCTGCTACACAACCTTTTCTCACCCTTGAGAGCGGTTATTGAAGGGATCCAATTTTTGTTGTTCTTTCATTCTGCAAAAAAAATGTGCCCTTGAGCAAAACCCTCGACCTCAATCTAATCCGCAAGCTGCTCTGTGGCCGTCAGTATGAGACTGAGGGTGCAGATGGCAGCTTTCCAGCTTTGAGTGTTTGTATGTTTAACTTGCACTGCCCAATACACACCACTTTTTAAGTCATCTAATCCAAAAGAACAATGTGCTTGGTATGAACTTCAGCCCTTCAGTTTTTTAAGTGACCATTTTAAATTATTAACGTGATTTTAAAATGCAACAACTTACTATCGCATTTTATTGTTAAAAAATTTATTTAAGATCTCTGAACTAAAGAACACTGAAAAAAGCTATTTATAAAGTGTACTTTTTTTCCCTGTTGGAGAAAACAAGTTGCTTTAATTGTACCTCTTTTATATTTTCTCCTTTTTCAGGCGAGTTTGGGGAGGTATACAAAGGTCGCCTGAAACCTGTTGGGAAAAAAGAAATTCCTGTGGCCATCAAGACCCTGAAGGTGGGCTACTCTGAGAGGCAGAGGAGGGACTTCCTTTCCGAGGCTTCAATCATGGGCCAGTTTGACCAACCGAACATTATCCGACTGGAGGGCGTGGTCACCAAGAGCAGGCCTACAATGATAATCACAGAGTTCATGGAGAATGGAGCACTGGACTCATTTCTCAGGGTAACAGACAAACTGCTACACTTTAAATAACTTTCAGGAAGGGTTATCTGAAGGTTTGATTAGGGTTCTTACAAGGGGTAGAAAAGAAGAGCGTAACTTATAGGTTCTCCTTTTTCTCCATTGCAGAGTAACAGTCCAAACAGGGTTGATCTGTTTATCCAGGTAAACTATGTCGGGGTGGGCATAGCCAAAATAACTACAGGTTAATAACAAAGGCTTTCTAACTTTATCTCCAACGTAAACAGGAGAAATATAACTGAAAAAAAAAAGGGCTTCCCTCGCTTACAGCAACCACAGCAGCTTCTTTTTTACACAGGTTTCACTCTAGCAACTCTAAGAACAATCATCACTTGTCCGGACAGCACTGCTCCACAGAGCAAGACATGGTCTGGTTAGTCTGGTTCAGTTCCTGTCCAGTTACCATCTAGAACTCAAAATTATGGGGAAAAACGCAGAACAGGGTGAACAATGTCACCCGCTGGCAGGGAGGAAGGAACACACAGTTTACACACTCAAATACAAATCATACCAATTATGATTCAGGGTCACACATTCACACAGCAATATATAGTATCGTATCACTTGCTCTTGCAATATATAACACCCCTGCCAAATCTAAATATTTTCATTAAAACATGCAGGCTTTCTTATCACACTGGTGTTTCTAAAAAAAAGAAAAATAATAATAAAAAAAAAAATTAGGGTAAAGTGAGCAGAAGTCAATTAAACTGCTGTGAAGAAGAAGAAACTCACAGGGTCAAAATGAGGGGGAAAGTAAATCAGAATGCTAAAAACTGGTTTGACACTTTATTGCAATTAAATATTAATAATAATCATCATCATACTCATAATAAGACGCCCTGATACTATGATGCTGTAAATATCTACATAGATATTGCTTTGTAGCTTCTATGAGCATTTATTTTCTACACATAACACAGGTCAACAGGTCATTTTCATCAGATAAATTTATGTGGGTTTTGTAGTGTTTCTCATGCTGATTTCAAATCTGTGTTTAGTTTTTCTCTTACACGTCTATTTTTAGTGATGAAGGTAATTAGATATTGCATGATATTTGGTATAATTGGCCCAAGAAAATCATACTGTAAGTGTTTTTGAACAAACAGTTGTAGCTGAATGACACCGTTCAGTATATCTGTGAAACAATGTGTGTCTATTTGACCTCGCACTGATGATATTGAAACATTTACTTGATTGGTGCTTACGTTACAGTGTACTTGCATGCTTACCACATGCTTGTACACTGTAAATTAACATTGCTCATAACTCAAAAAGTTGATGTGACTGGAAAGAAAATGAAAACGGATCTGAAATCAGTGTGGAAAAAGTGTTTTGTAATTTCTGATGATCACAAAATCTTTTCTTTCTTTTTTTTTTTTTGTTGCTGTCCTGTGTAATTGGATATCATTAAGTTTTGTTACAGTGTATCTATTATCACAATACACTGATCCTGCAATACTCGATACTCATAACATTGTATCCACTATCACAGGACACAGTGTGTTGTTGTGGGCAATGATATTTTGAGTCCCTTCGTGTAAGTGCAGGAACAGATATTGTGTATTGTTAGCTCCAAATCTGATACCAGAGTAAATATCTGAAGTAAAGTTGCATATTTATTATATCTGGTACACATGTAAAATTATTATTATTATTATTATTATTATTATTATTATTATTATTCCATTTTATAGTTTAACAAGAGGAAAATAATCTGGTAATGTGGGTGTGACACTTACTTAGTGGCCATCTTAGTTTTATCAGATTCTCATTCAAATGTTGCTAAATCCCAACAGTGTAATATGAAGTCTATCTACAGCCGGGCATACCTAATAAACCAGTGACTGAGTGTAGGCACTTTCACCTTCAGTTCAAACTAAATGTCCAAACAGAGCAACAGTTGAAGAGAGAACTGTAAGTTTTTGAAGAAATAGACACAAAGACAGAAATTGCCTCCTGTTCTTCCTTTTCTCCTCTTTTCCTTCCTGTGCTCTTTCCTCCTCATCCTGCCAGCCTGACTGTCTGTCAGTCTGTCCGTCTCTTTGATCCTGCCCTCCTTTCGAGGCGCCTCTAAAAACAGAAAGAGAAACTCTTTGATGTGTGGTTCTCACAGCGTGACCCCTTTTGACTCAGAAATCACCCGATGACTCATGCACACACACAAACACGCACACTCACAAACAGAGTGATCGATCTTACTGGTGTTGGTGTCCTAGCGTGACCATCTTGGAGGCACAAGACCCAGAAGATCAATGCAGCGAGTGTGTGTGTGTTTGTGTATACCTAGAAGAAGGTCTTTGCCTGCAGAGGATTAGGCTAGAGGAGCATCAAAGGCGAGGTTTGAAGCGCAAAGTGAATTAAAAGACACACACACACACACACACACACACACACACACACACACACACACACACACACACACACGCACCTTCGACTGCGGAGATGTCAGTGGGGGATGTCAGTGATGTTTATAAGAAACAGAAACAGCCTGCCCCAGAGGTGAAGTAGCAAAAAGGCAAATATTTTGAGTTTCATCAAAAATGTTTCATAAATACAACAAGCCTCCAGCAGCTCGAAACAGGAACTTTCTTAACTTTCCAAGCCACCTTTGTATAGACTTGGTCAACTTGCTTTGTGCTTTTTTTGTGTATAATATACAGTACTGTGTAAAAGTCTTGAGCCACCCCTCATTTCTTTATATTGTTTATCCAAGGACACAGACTTTGTTCTAATTTTTTTTTTAAGTGGTCGTGCGTGATAGTTCTCCAGGCTTTCTGAAGGTCTGTCAAAGTTTTTCTTTTGGACATTGATTGCTTTTTCACTATTTTTTATTTTTTTTTGTTTGTTTGTTTGGGGGTTTTTTGTGTGTTTGTTTTTTTGTTTTTGCTTGTTAAGCCACTTAACACTGATCATGTGTCTACACATAACTTGGCAAAGAACCAATTTTAAAATGTATCTTTAGGGTTACTCTTTAGGGTTTGTTACTACCAACCTGTTGCAAAAGCATATAATTAGTTTCCATCTCTTAAGTTGAATTTATGAAAAAGGAAAGATAACACAGTTTTACAGGCATAAAATAGTATTTGTGCACCAACAAGGTGATTCCCAAAGAGTTATTGGCAGCAAATTAGGCATATCTCAGGATGGTGTTCAGAATGTCCTAAAAAAAAACCTGAGGAAACTGGACAAGTGGAGGACAAAAGAAGAAGTGGTAGTCATGTCCTCTTGATCACATTCCAGAGGTTTTCAGTGGGGTTCAGGTCTGGAGATTGGGCTGGCCATGACATTGCCAGCCCAATCTCCAAACCTGAACCCCACTGAAAACCTCTGGAATGTGATCAAGAGGAAGATGGATGGTCACAAGCCATCAAACAAAGCTGAGCTGCTGGAATTCTTGCGCATGGAATGGCATAAAGTCACCCAACAGCAATGTGAAAGACTGGTGGAGAGCATGCCAAGACACATGAAAGCTGTGATTGGTGGAATAACCCTGATTTGCAAATACTGATTTCTGAACACTTCCTAAGTTAAAACATTAGTAATGTGTTGTTTAAAAATGAATATGAACTTGTTTTGTTTGCATTATTTGAGGTCTGAAAATACTGGACCTTTTTTGGTATTTTGACCATTTTTCATTTTCTGCAAATAAATGCTCTAAATGAAAATATTTGTATTTGGAATTTGGGAGTTATGTTGACAGTAGTTTACAGAATAAAACAAAAATGTTCATTTTACTCAAACATATACCCATAAATAGCAAAATCAG